>OVAY01000477.1:0-43983 GCA_900406395.1 Kernera saxatilis
AATATATATATATATATATATATATATTGTTTTTTTTTTGTAATTGCGAGAATCTATGTCAAAATTTCGATTTTGCTTCTTGTCATAAATTTAGATGCGTAATTGTGATGCATAATCATGATTCCGGCACAACATTTTTTTTTCAAACGCTTAGCTGGCATTGATTACTTAAGTAAGCGTACAAAGATTGAGCACGATAGATTCAGTTGCGCAACAACTTTTCTTGAAAGATAAACAACATAGATAAAATTCATACAAAAAAAAAAAAAACATAGATAAAAACATAAATTTTTTAAAGATGATTAGACTGCGACTCTAGATCCACACGACATCTCAAGCTGTGAAGCAAAATGCTGGAGACGAGATTTGCTGTTTGCAATTACCAGTCATGCTCTGTTCTTAGGTGGATGCTTTGGGTCTTTTCCCCACATACATCTCCTCCCCTAGCCACATTTTCAGAAGGATCTTGGAAGTTTGATCTCTCCGGTTTGAAGCCTCGACCCACCTTTTGCCCCTAGAAACGCTCTTGACAGGTATGGTCCATGTGATCCCTTGGAATGTCTCGAATTTGGATGAAATATGCCTTAGATTAGAACTTATTTTCATCAGTTTAACGGTTCAATTACCTCAGTATGAGGCTATTAGGCTTTTTTTTTTAGCATTAGTTTACCTCCATATGAGGTCCCTTAACCTCAGTATGAGGTCCACCTTAATGCAGTATACGGTCCTTGATCCACGTTTGTTTCAGCTAGAGGTGATATCAGGTTCTTATCTCTGGCGATTTGAAGGAATACAATTTACTATCTCCAGTTATCCAGTGAATCTGGTCTTATCAGGCATGTTTTGTCCAGGTTTCTCTTTTATAGAGCTTGTCTTTCTCCCAAATTTACCATTTGTTTTGAGTGCTTTGGTTGCAAGGAGTAATATATCGAAGTTAACAGCTGCTTCAACCTCTGTTTTGTTTCAAGGCTCAATAGTTTGGTGCTTTGTCATCTTTGTGTTTGTAGCCGAAATCTTGATTGATATATAGTTGTGCACTAGTTGCTGTCTCAATCTCGGGTATTAGATCATTGAAGATGTTCTCTAATTCCAAAGCATCATCTTACTTCCTAGCATCTTTGGAATCGAGTTTAGAGGATTTCTCTACGGTTTTTGCTCTTTAAGTGTTATGTTTGTTCCTATCTTATTGTTTTATTTTTTCGGCTCATCTTTTGTAATAGCGGTTCTTTTGGTAATGTTGACATTGTTGTCATTTCTTTTGAACATTTTCTCCATTTATGAAGAGTAAACTATCTATAAAAGTGAGGTTTGATCCAAAAAAAAAAAAAAACCACATACACATATAAAACTAAAAGATGAAAAACACCTTAACATTTGCTCTGTACTTTGTCTTCCATACTATTCCGTAACTTTTTCGAGTGGATTCAACAATTCTTCCTAGCCTTGCGAATTTGGGTTTTTTGGGTCAATCGGTTCGGTTATTTCGGTTTCTTGGTTTTTGAGAAGTTCCATCAAAATAAACAAAAATTCGGTTCGGTTCGGTTAACAATTATTTTCGTTTGGTTAATAGATAAAATCTGTAAAAAAATTGGTTTGGTTATCAATGACTCGGTTTGGGAAGTGATTTTAGAGGTATTTTGGTATAATTCGGTTTAATTTCGTTTAAATGATTAGAAAAATAAAAAAATGATTAACCGTTCAACTTGATGAACCAGACCAAACCGCTAACCGATTTTATTTCTAAATGTTACCGATCGATACATCATTCACTTCTAGTAACCACAGGTTAAACGAATCACCCAAAACTCGGTTCGGTTTGGATTTTAACCGTAGGTCTAATTCTTCTTTCCACTCCGTAAATCGATCATCATGTCTCATCAATTAGTTGGTGACTTGTGGTGTTATTTCATATTATTGTGTTCTCACGAAACCGTCCCCGTTGTGGATTCATATGTTGCAGTAGGAACTATACTGTGGAGTCGTTGCTTATAAAATTGTTCATCATAATCGCATATGTTAGCATGTAGTTGAATTCAATCGTTTGATCATAATTTGTAATAAGATTAGATCAATATGGTGGATGATTATATAGTAGAAGATCCCAAAAATAAAAGTAATATTTATAGTTTCAATTATTTGATCAGTAGGGACCAGGCAAAAGACAGAAAGAGACAGCTTAACAAGGAAGTGGCTGATTTAGTCAAGAAAAAAACTAATATACAAATCTTTGGAATTAACAATCTTTAATAATTGGATGCACGTTAATAGAACCAAACGTTGACGAAGAAGTTGGTTCCTTTCTAAAACTTTTCCCAAATTCTTGAATTCGTCTTTTGAAAACAAGTTCCTTGAGAGAAATTCTTCCATGGCGGCCTACGAAGAAACCCGGTTACAGCCTCCACAAGTGTTCATGAGCTTTCGAGGAGCGGAGCTGCGGCAGAGCTTTATTTCTCACCTCGTGGAGGCCTTGAGAAGTAAAGGAGTCAACGTCTATGTAGACCGTGTAGAGTTGATGGGTAAAGATCTTGGAGATGGGATCAAAGAGTCGACGATCGCGCTTGTAATCTTGTCGAAAAGGTACACTGAATCGACATGGTGTTTAAACGAGCTGGTGAAGATCAAAGAACGAGCTGAGGAAGGTAAACTCGTGGCGATTCCCATTTTCTACAAGGTGAAACCAGGCGAAGTGAAATGGCTTGGTGGAGATTTCGGATCTAACTTGTGGAATCACGTGAAGCATACGTCTGAGTTTGACAAGCTCACGAAATGGAAGGAAGCTTTGGAGTTCATTTCGGGAATACTTGGGTTGGTGTTTAATGAGAAAAGGTATGGATTCTACCCTGCCTACTTACTAGATAAATTTGTGGTGTAAATATAAAAGCGAAAATAGATGTTACTGAATTCGAAGAGCTATAGTGTTGTCAATTAAACAAGACCAAGAGAGCTCATATATATCTTCGTGTAGCAATTATTACAAGTAATGGAACCTTTTCAGTGACAAATGGCTTAAATTGAGTGCGCGGCTATTATTGAGCAGGGAGTCTCATTGTTTTTCTTACATTCCTTTGGCAGTAGTGAAGTCACGTTTGTCAATCGCATCATCTATCATGTCCAAGATCTGATGCGCCGTCACTTCATGCTTTGTGATGAAGAAAAGAAGCAAGAAGAAAATGTTAGCGAAAGCTCTACCGTGATGACCGACGACAAAATCCCCCCAAAGCATGAAGTGTTCATCAATTTTCGGGGAGCCGAACTGCGCTGTGGCTTTGTCAGCCACCTCGTGGATGCCTTAAAAAGGAATGGAGTCAGCGTCTACGAAGAGGAAGAGGCGTTTAGGAAGGGTTTAGATCTTGTACACCATTTCACGAGGATGGAGGAGAAAAAGATCGCACTCGTAATCTTCTCTAGCAAGTACGGAGAATCGAGATGGTGCTTAGACGAGCTGGTGAAGATCAAAGAGCTCGTGGACGCAGGGAAACTCATAGCCATTCCAATCTTCTACCACGTGAAGCCATCAGAGGTTACAAAATTGGAGGGAAAATTTGGTGTTAACTTTTGGAAGTTGTGGCGTACTAAACGAGATCTTCATGTCATTAAATGGATGGAAGCTTTGGAGTCTATTGCGTCCAGGAAGGGCATCTACTTGAAGGAGGACAGGTAATTGAAATCTATAATTTATTATTAGCTTGAATTAATTGTTGCTGAAATTACTTGATTCTTCGGGCTTACATTCATCCTTTTTTTTTCTCAATGTTTTGGCAGTTCTGAGACGGAGATCATCACTGTCACCGTCGCCAACGTCAAGAAACTCCTAGAGAATATTGCGCAGCGGGAAGAAGAAAAACCGTCTCTCTTGCCTTCTACGGAGGAAGGAAAAAGTACTGAACTGCCCACAGGAAAAGGAGAAAAGCATGAAACTTATGCTAACATGTCTAGCCTCTTTGGAGTGGAGCAACGTATGGAGGAACTGGAGAAGAAGTTAGAGTTTGATTGCAACACTACTCGAATTATTGGAGTTGTTGGAATGCCTGGTATTGGTAAAACCACTCTCGCAACAATGATGTACGAAAAGTGGAACCGCAAGTTTACACGTTGCGTTCCTCTTCTGGGTATCCGTAAGAAGTCAGAGGACAATGGGCCAGTGTCGCTCCGAAAGACGCTCCTGGAAGTTTTACTCGAAGGAAGGTCTCCAGTGATAAGTGAGGAGACAACACACGGATCTATGAAAGTTGAACTACTAAGTAGAAAGATTTTTGTTCTTCTCGATGACGTGAGTGAGAAGAAACAGTTAGAGCTTCTCCTCGGTGACCTTGACTGGATTAAGAAGGGTAGCAAGATTGTTATTACAACGTGTGACAAGTCATTGCTTGAGGGATTTGCTGATGATACTTATGTGGTCCCGGAATTGAACGATAGAGAGGCCTTACAACTCTTTAGTTATCATGCTTTCAAAGATCACATCTGTAGTCCCACCGGTACATTCCTGACGCTCTCTAGAATGTTTGTGGATTACGCTCGGGGACACCCATTGGCTCTCAAATTATTAGGTATGGAACTTTATGGGAAAGACGAGGCTCATTGGGCATCTAAATTGGAAATGGTGACAGAAGAATCCAGTATGATGTTCCAAGATGTCTGGAGATTCCTTACTTACCAACTTAATGAGAAGCAGAAAGATGTGTTTCTCGACATAGAGTGCTTTTTTAAATCAGAGGACGAGTACTTTGTTAGGAGTTTATTAGATTCAGGAGATCCTGACTCTACTGATGCTGTGAGTGAAGTAAAAGATCTCGTCAACAAGTTCCTGGTTACAATTTCTAACGGTCGAGTAGAGCTGAATGTTCCACTATATCTGTTCCCTAAGGAGCTTGGTTCTTCTCGGTGGCTTAGACTGTGGAACTACAAAGATATCATCAACGAGCTAAGGAAAATGAAAATATCAGTAAGTTCCTTTTTTTCCCAATCATGTTTCTAACATTCTGTCAACATCTGTAAATTCTTAAGATGGATCTTTAACTCTTTTTCCACTACTTGCAAATCACAATAATAAATGGTAACTTAGAAAATAGAATTAACTTTTATATAGAGAAAAGGTGTAAATTTTCAGTTACTCTTAAGACTTCGTGTATGCTTTGCTAACATATATGTTCTCTTTTGACTTGCGAACAGGAGGCTAATAATGTAAGAGGTATTTTCTTAGACATGTCAAAGTTCACCACAAGCATGTGCTTGGACATTTCAACCTTCATTAATATGCGCAATCTTCGATACATGAAAATATACGATTCTTGTTCTCCTCCGCAATGTGAAGTTGACTACAAATTAAAATTCCCGGATGGGCTTGAATTCACATTCGAAGAGGTCCGATATCTTCATTGGCTGGGTTTCCCATTGGAGGAGCTTCCACCAGACTTCATACCGAAGAATCTTGTTGATCTTAGGCTGCCATACAGTAAGATTACACGCGTTTGGGAAGGTGAAAAGGTGTGTCTTCTTGTGCCATCTTTTTACAGTTATGTTTTAATTAAATGGCTTAAGTATTGTTTGATTGGTGGTTGAATTCTGACAGGATACACCACGTTTGAAGTGGGTAGATCTAAGCCACTCGAGTGAGTTGCTCGACTTGTCAGCATTGTCAAAGGCTGAAAATCTTCAAAGACTAAATTTGGAAGGCTGCACGAGTTTGGTTGAGTTGCCCGTGGAGATTCAAAATATGAAATCTCTTGTTTTCTTGAATCTGAGAGGATGCATACGTCTTTGGTCTCTTCCACAGATGAATTTAATCTCTCTGAAAACACTCATCCTCAGTGACTGCTCAAACCTACAGGAATTTGAGCTAATTTCAGAAAGTGTAGAGTTTTTACATTTGGATGGCACATCAATCAAAGAACTCCCTCCGACTACACAGAACCTCCAGAAGCTTGTCGTGTTGAATTTGAAAAACTGCAAAATGTTGGAGTGTCTTCCCAATTGTCTGGGCGACATGAAAGCTCTTGACGAGCTAATACTCTCTGGTTGTTCAAGGCTTAAGAACCTTCCGGATGTTAAGAATAGCTTAACACATCTCCAGATTTTACTTCTTGATGGGACAGGAGCAAAAGAGATGCCAAACATATCATGCTTCACTGGATCTGAAGGCCTAGCTTCTGCAGATATGTTCTTACAACCTTTCATGAGAGAATGGCCATGTGGTGTTAGCAGAGTATCATCGCTGCGACGTCTATGTTTGAGTGGAAATGATTTTGTCAGCCTGCAACCTGACATTGGAAAACTTTATAATCTAAAATGGCTCGATGTGAAGCAGTGCAAGAAGCTGATATCTATTCCAATGCTTCCACCAAGACTTCAGTACTTTGATGCACATGGTTGTGATTCACTGGAAAGAGTTTCAAATCCTATAACCTTTTCGGTGTTGTCTGATCCAATCCATGCCACATTCAATTTTTCCAACTGCAACAAGTTGGATCAAGACGCAAAGAATAATATCATATCCTATACTCGGTGGAGAAGCCAGTTATTGCTAGATGAATTCACACGATACAATGGGGTATGTCTATTTCTCTATCAATTTCCAATCTTAGTTGTTACGTCGTCTGTGGTATCTAATCTTGTTTTGATATTCTCTTTTGCAGGGTTTAGTTTTGGAAGCTTCGATTAGAACTTGTTTTCCCGGATGGGAAGTACCGGCGTGGTTCAGTCATCGAGCCTCTGGATCGGTGTTAACGTCCAAGCTGCCTCCACACTGGTGTGACAACAAGTTTATTGGGATTGGTCTATGCGCTGTTATCATATTTGATGACTACCACTACAACCAGAAGAAACGTGTCTTAGTGAAATGTAATTGCGAGTTCAAGAGTGAAGACGGGTCGAATATCCGTTTTAGCTGCACTGTTGGAGGTTGGAGCGAACTAAGTAACACACCACGGAAGATTGTGTCGTCTCATGTCTTTGTTGGCTTTACGAGTAGGATGGAGATCAACAAAATTAGTGAAGAGGACGATGAAGTGGAATGTGTTTGTACTAAAACCTTTATTGAGTTTGAAGTGACAGATGGTATGAAAGAGATCAAAGGTTGCGAGGTGGTGAAGTGTGGCTTTACTTTGGTATATGCACCCGAAGAAAGGGGGAACATGTTTGTTTATTGAGTTTGGTCGTACGTTATGTATTTTATATAAATATATAAATGTGTATGTAAAGTCAATAGGTCATAAGTGTGCGTTATAACCGTGATTTGTTAGATAAGTTGTGTTTTTTCAGTACAAGCTATTACTTTCGGTTATAGAAGACATCTATTGAAGTTTGTGTGATGTCTTAACAAAATACAACGTTTTCAGATTCACCATTTGTTGTATTAGTAACTTTAGAAGTTATATGTTGATTGTGAGCATCAAAAGGAAAGTTTGGATTTGAGAAGGATTTTGATGCGGTATCAAGTATTTTGGTGGATTTTGCACATTGGTAAATGTGTTGCAAAGCTGTTTACAGCTAGAGAAGCACGCCATGAGCTCGGGTTTTGATGTGACCAGAGCTGTACAAGAAATATCTCAGGTGT
This sequence comes from Kernera saxatilis, assembly GCA_900406395.1. NCBI lineage: Eukaryota > Viridiplantae > Streptophyta > Magnoliopsida > Brassicales > Brassicaceae > Kernera > Kernera saxatilis. The sequence goes on from OVAY01000477.1 coordinate 7,553, forward strand.
AACACATGATGTCTCAGGTGTAACACATGACTTTGTGGATGAGAGATATTAGAAAAGAGTACAAGCAGTGAGTTACAAGCTACAGTACTGATTTGATTCATTCGGTGAATTGGACAAGGAGTTTGTCAGGACGTCTCTACAACAAGGTGGAGTTGAAAGCGTGTTCTGTTGGAATCATCAGCGGTATAATTTGGGTTTAAGGCTGATGTGATTAAACAGGTGGTTGCAGGTACAATCTTAAGTTGTTCATGCAATATTTTTGCATGGAAGTTGGTGAGATTGTGATATATGTTTGAATCAGAGAATGGTTCAGGATTGAAACAAGTATGTTTATTGTTTTCCGCATGTGATTCAAGATAAGTTTTGGTTCCAAACTCAGTGCATATGAGGTGAATCAAATGGTCTACAGAGAGGATCAGATTTTGCAGAATGTTTGGCGGTTTGTTGTTGCTGCAACATGTGTTTTCAGTTGATGTATCAGGTGTTGTGACATCAAATGTCATGGAAAATATGTGTAACTGAGAGAGAGGGAGAATAAGCTGATTTATACCGGTTAAATGAGCGAGCTTATGAGTATCTCTGGTAATTTTACAATTTTGGCAAGTAACAACTTGTTAATGATGTTGGCTGAGTGGTTTAGCTCAAGTATATATATTCTATGGAAATTCAAGAGCATCAATGGAGAGTTGAGATTAATTCAGGTTGGTATTGAAACTGGTTTACAACTCTGGTGAACAAGGATGTGTTGATTGCTCAGGTTCAACAGTGTGGTCAGTCACATCTGAGGATATTGGAGATTGTTTTGTCAAAGTCAGAATCTGGTTATAAAAGTTCTAGTGGCAGCTCACAAGGAAAATTTTTCAAGCTTGAATCAAGGTGGAGAATGTTGATATATGATTCAACTTGAAACTTCAAGCAAATGAAGTTATCAGATGGTAGAAGAAGAAGGAATACAGATTTGGTTGTGTGTCAGAGATAGTAATGTTAACACGGGCGGCCCGGGCCCTTTTAAACCCAGCCCGTTTAAGCCATGTCCGTTTAGGCCCTGCTCGTTTAAGCCCGTTTACATATCTACTTGTTTAAACCCGTTTATGTTAAAGCCCACCGGGTATTACCGACCCGTTTAGGCCCGTTTGTTTTTTTTAATTATCTTCCAGATTAAAACAGCAACACAAGCTCCTCTTTCTCTCCTTCAGCTTCGACCTTGTCCACTGCTTTCACTTTTCCGATGCTATTTTGCGCCGTAGACAAAGCTGGGATTCCTAATTTCCTCTCTCTCTGCTTCTGCAAAAACTTCACTTCTTCCAACGCCAATCTGCAAATCACCCATTCACCAAACACCCATTCTTTTTTATTACCAATCAAGTTAATTGAAGTACAATCCACAAATATTCTTCAAACCTTACGAGAAAAAAAGGGAATATATTTTCATGGAGATGAAGTCACCTTCAATCCAAGCTTATCACAGCGCACGTTAATGGCTGCGCCGGAATCCTGAGACAACTCAACGCGCCGCCGGGAATCGCCGAGCAATCAGGCTGCGGCCGCTGAGAACCCTTTCCGGGAATACAATTTCCGGTGAAGTCAAACCCGACGCTGACCCTCGAGCACTCTGAGCTAAACCCGGAGAAGAAATTGAAAGCAACCGTGAGGTTTATCAGATTCCTCAAAGAGCAGACCAAATCGTTCAGCGTTGTTTTCTAAAAATTTTCAAACCCTAAGCACCAAAACGACGTCGTTTAAGGAAGAAAAATAAATAAATAAACGGATTGGCCCGTATAATTATCGTTAAATCCGTCGAACCCGCGGGCTTAAACGGGCTAGCCCATTCACAACCCGTATATTTTTGCAACTAATTGGACGGGCCACGGGCTCAAATTTTACAACGGACCCGTTTAAATCCGCGGGTTTTGAGCCCATATTCACATCACTAGTCAGAGACATAGCTTTAGTTGTGTGACACAGACATGCCTTTGGTTGTGTAACTCAAACACACTAACCAAAAGAGAGGGTTTCAAGAGTAAGGAAGGAGGATAAAGACTCTAGTTGAAAACGGATTTTCACTTTACCAAGCTGAGAACTTTGTGTCGTAGATATATATTCCACATTTCTTATCTTCTTCCTTGAGTGAGTGAGAGAGTTGAGTCACGTTGAAACAAAGACTGACTTTGAGAGGTGAGTGAGCTAGAGAGAGATGTAGTGTCTTAGTGTATCTAGGCTCTTCTTCTTGTCTTCTTCTTCTCCTTTGTTTCTCCTTGTATCTCAGGTTGGGTTTACAACCATGAGAGGGATGTGAGTGATATCTCCATGAATAATACTTGTAATCTCATTGATTTATAGTAGAAGGCTGAGAGACCTGATTTTTCTCCCGTGAGATGTAGTCAACTCGGTGAATTCAGGATCAACAAAATCTCTGTGTTTTTTGTTTTATATTTTTTAATTTCTGAGGTTCATGGTTTGAATGTGGTGAACTGTTTGAGCAAACGATCCGCTACAAGGTTGGTATTATAACTATCTATCTGCAAAAATAAACTACCAACTTATGCAGTTGTAAAGATGACACCATTGGAAGTAACGTCCCACCAACAATGACCACCACTGCTGAAAACCAACCAATACTTCAAAATGGTGTAACTTCGGCCTCAAGTTCAAGCAATAGAAGCTCGTATGATCATAGTAAAATTGTGAAACACTTCCAAGAAGAAGGCGTGCCATGGATGATCCAGACAACCACATATTGACCCGAATAACAATATTGCAGAGACAATGAAAGCTTGTTTCATTTTTCCATTGAGTCATCTCGTTTTGATGAAGCTGTCAAGCATCAGTCATGGAGGAATGTGATGCCTGAAGAGATCAACATGGATAAGAAAAACACTTGAGAGTTGGTGAAAAAAAAAAAAACTAAAGAGAATATGATAAGCACTGAGAATAGTATAAATAGAGAGGCGGCATAAGAGATTAGAGGTCTTGGACCCATTTGCAAAGTGAGGGAGCCTTTGGGACTATGAGAAAGATAGGGACTTTATAACAAAACCTAGGTTCTTTTATATCGTGATCATTGACTAATACAGACATAGGATCGTGAAAAAACCTATATATTGCGGTGAGCGTGAATTTACAAGATGCAACAGATAGGAGCTTAAATCTTAAATAAAGAAAACAGATAGAAGATTAGTTGCAAGAGGATTCTAATCAGAAATCTGACGTATTCATGTGGAGTTTGTTTTTTTGAAAAAAAAAAACTATTTGGGTGGCTTAAGGATTATTCGTTTGGTCTACGCTTAATTATTATTATAGAATGCTTTAGTCCAATAACTAATTTGCGCCACAAATTAAAAAATATAGCAATATAAATTTTGAAACTAAGAGAATAGCCAATTGGAGTGTTACGCGTTCCATTTTACGAGTTGGTTCTTTATTTTTTTACTTTTTTTTGGATAAAACATTTTTTTTACCCATCACATTCTTTTTTTAACATATATTTTCAAAATTAATTCAAAATCACAAATCTATTAGAAAAATATCAGATTTTTTATGAATACATGATGGTTTAAATTTTTTTAACCAAACATAAATAACTTTTTTTAAAACTGGTTAAGTAAATTTTAATAATATTTCATACTAGATAAAATGAAATAGTATGAAACGAAGCATGGTGGTGGTGATGATAGTAAATAATGTTTGCAGTTAAAAACATGTTACATGTTGTATTATATATGAACATATATGAATAATATAGTCTACTAACCTATTTTTCACAAACCATATGTAAATTAACTTTTAATTCTAAAATATTAAACCTTACATTCAAATCTTGAAAATGATAAATTTCTTTATAAAATGGAATAAAATATTGTTGTGTTTTATATATTACCAAACTTCATTATCTTAGTTATATATTAGATTTCGAATTAAATTTGTTCGTTTCAATAACCGCAAAATTTAGATGTATATAACATGGTAACTATGTATTAGAGTTATATCTCCAATACGTTCAGATTAACGTATTGATATATATGTGAAATCAATATTTTTTCTTGGTTTAGGTTTTATATGTGTTATTAAGTTTTTTTTTTTTTTTTGCATAAATATGTGTTATTAAGTTGTTATATCATTTCATACAACTGTAAACAATTTCTTACATTTAAAATTAGATTAGAAAAGTCCACTCGCGAGACATCTTTATAAATTTTAAGTGTACCCACTTGTGCTCCTAACGTGCTACCCATTATTTTGTTGTTATTTTTGGCGGCACATACGTATTGTTTTTTATTTAAACAAGGAACAATAAACGACTATGAAACGCGTTATCTCTTAATTATATATATATATATATTTTTTTTTTTTTTTTTTTATAAACCTNNNNATTTTTTTTTTTTTTTTTTGATAAACCTCTTAATTATATATTAGATTTCAAATTAAATTTGTTGATTTTAAAAACTGCAGATTAATAGTATAGTTACCATATTATATACATCTCTCAATTGGAGATATATCTAAATATTATTTTTATATATATAAATGTATTTTTCATACAGCATATATTTTCCAACATACATTAACCAAATATTAAAACGTAAAAACCTCTATTGATATGTATAGTATATCGCATCTATTGTACCATCTTTTTTTGGTTTTCGAACTAATTGACCCTTTTCAAATCAATATTAAAATTTATTAAGTTGGTTACCTTTCACTATAAAAACTCATTCCATTTCTTTTCCTCATTTTTTCATCTTCATTCTTCAAAATTTATGTGTTTAATTCCCTACTTATTCATTTTATTTATTTTCTTATCTACTAGTCACCAATCCCAGTCTTAGTTATCTTATCTAGTTGGGGATTAAATATAGGTGAAAAATGATTAGTAATCTATAATGTTTATTCTCGTCTACATGATTGAATCTAACCATAGTTGGGAGATCTTACCATGGTCTGATTTAATACACAATGGAAATTGGGTGGTGAGTAATAAGCATTATTTTAAAGTTGACCACTCAACCATACTTTGAATTGGTCCAACGAGAACTCTCCGATGGCGATCACCACCAGCCCCGCTGCTTCCACGGACGACCTACTCTCTCAGTGGCGGCCTCAAGTGTTCATCAATTTCCGAGGGGCCGATCTTCGCGAGGGCTTCATCAGCCATTTGACGAGTGCCTTTAGAGAGAAAGATATCAAGTACTATATCGACGAAGACGAGATCCGAGGCGAAACTAGTGAGATCCTTTTCGAGAGGATCAGGCAGTCGCAAATCGCACTGGTAATCTTCTCGAATCTGTACGCAAACTCAGAGTGGTGCTTGGACGAGCTGGTGGAAATTATGAAGAACGTGGAGAAAGGGAGTCTGAGAGTCATCCCCATCTTCTTCAAGGTGAGTCCAGATGACGTGAAAGGGCAAAAGAGAGAGTTTGGCGTTACGCTATACGGAGAAGGTCGCCGTAGGAGACCCAGGATGCCACAATGGGAAGACGCTTTAGAGTCTGTTCCCACATGGATGGGAATGGTATTTGGGGAGGGAAGGTTACGACTCGACCATCTCTTTGTTTTTTCCTATAATCCAATAGTTTTTTTTTGCTAAACAATCCTTATAATCCAGTATTTCTATTGATTGTTTTTGTTTCTCATTCGCATTTCAGTAAGGAAGCCGAGTTCCTAAGCAAGCTCGTCAAGAGCGTCAAGGAAGTGGAAGCCATTATTTTATCAGAAATCAGAGGAGGAAAACGTTCCTCTTCCTCTGTTCCTATCCAACACCTTACACCGCCTCTTCCCACTTACGAGCAACAACGCCTTGAGCAGTTTGAAGAAAGGTTTGGTTTTGATCCTGCCGTTACTCAAATCTTTGGAATTGTTGGGATGGCAGGGATTGGTAAGACCACTCTGGCAACAGAGCATTTCACCAAGTGGAGAAAAAAGTTTGCAGTTGACAAGATGATTCTGGGTATTCATGAGAGGTCGAAGAATGAGGAGGGGTCATCTTGGCTGATGAAAGAACTTTTGGCTGATGGATCTAAAATTTTCAGTAAGAAGTGTTTCATTTTTCTGGATGATGTGAGCGAAGAGACACAAATACAGTTTCTACTCAGCAACCTCGGCCAAATCAAGAAGGGAAGCAAGATTGTGATTACAACGCGCGACAAGTCATGGATCGGAAGAAAAGTTCGCGATACTTATGTGGTCCCTGGATTGAACGACAGCGAAGCCTTACAGCTCTTTCGCTATCATGCCTTCAATAAGCAAGACTATTCTCCCACACAGATTATCATTGACCTATCCAAAAAGTTTGTGGACTATGCTGGAGGCAATCCACGAGCCCTCGTGGAATTGGGGAAGGAGCTCTGTGGGAAAGACGAGGATCGTTGGAAAGAAAGACTAGAAACGCTGCCACATTGTTGCAATGAGAATATCAAAAGAGATTTAACAATCAGTTATGACAACCTGACTGATCAACAAAAGGATGCGTTTCTTGACATAGCTTGTTTCTTCAGGTCAGAAGATGAGGATCATGTAACAAGCTTACTGGCTTCCAAAGACTCTCATGGGTCTGGTGATGCTGCGAGGGAAGTTCGAGATCTCGCTGATAAGTTCATGATAAGTTTCTCTGCTGGCCAAATCGAGATGCCTGATATACTGTGTTCATTGGGCAAAGAACTTGGTTTGTTGGCATCTCTAGAAGACAATCTGGATAAGAGCAGGCTGTGGGATCATGATACAGTTATTGCAGCTTTGGTCAACAATGAGGTAAGAATCATCAATTACAGAGAGAATTGTACGAAATCAATCAATGTTTCATTGTAGGAAAGATCAAAGGCTTACTAGATGGAAAGTAAAAGAAACTAATTTTAGTTGAGATTATTAGTTATTAATTCAATGATTTCTAAATAGTAGTTTAAATTTGGTGTTATTCGCTTAATGGTTTATTATTAGATTTAAATACATTCTCAAGTGCTTTTATGTTAATAATACAAATTAAATAATCAAATATGAGGACAAACTTTGTTACATATTTCAAAATCCAGTTTTGGAACAGTTTAGATTGTGTTATGTGCTTTCCTAGCATCATGTGTTTTAACATGTTAACAGGAAGAAGATAGTACTGTGAGAGGTATCTTACTCGACGTGTCGAAACTAAAAGAAGAAATCGCCATAGCCACACACAAGTTGACCTTGCTGCCGAACCTGCGATATCTTAAGATCTTTGACTCTCGCTGTCCTCGGCAATGTAAAGTTGTTGACGCTGCTGACTGCAAAGTTCACTTGCCCGATGACCTTGACTTGCCTTTGAAAGAGATTCGATATCTCCACTGGCTTAAATTTCCATTGGATCAACTTCCATCAGACTTCAACCCGGAGAATCTTGTCGACCTCAGGCTGCCATACAGTAAGATTGAATGTATTTGGGAAGTTGCGAAGGTGTGTCTTCCTTGTCACTGCTAGATGATTTTATTATATGGCTAAAGTAACCTGTGAAGTTTAGCTGATTGGTGGTTGTTTTGTGGGTGCTTGTCACAGGATACACCAAATTTGAAGTGGGTTGATTTAAGTCACTCGACAGAGCTGGTCGACCTGTCAGCTTTGTGGAAAGCTGAATCTCTTCAAAGATTAAATCTTGAAGGTTGCACTAAGCTTGCTTATATGCCAGAAGATACGCAAAACATGAAGAGTCTTGCTTTCTTGAATCTCAGAGGATGCACAAGTCTCTGGTCTCTTCCAAAAATGGAGAATTTGATCTGTCTTAAGACTCTCATCCTCAGTGGCTGCTCAAAATTTGTTGACTTCCAGGTGAATTCTGAAAATCTTGAACATCTACATTTAGATGGCACAGAAATCAAGAAACTTCCTGATACGATCCGGCAGCTCCAGAGGCTTGTTGTATTGAATCTGAAGGACTGCAAAATGCTGGAGTCTCTTCCGGATTGTCTCGACAAGCTGAAGGCTCTTGAAGAACTAATACTCTCTGGTTGTTCAAAGCTTAGGAGTTTTCCTGAGATTAAGGAGAACATGGAAAATCTGCAGATATTACTACTCGATAGGACGGAAATCAGAGACGTGCCAAAGATATTATCACACCGTGCTAACTCCGACCAAGTGAATTTCCAACGGTCACCCCAGATGACTGGCCTATCCTTGTTGCGACGTCTATGCTTAAGCGGAAATGTTATGATCAGGAGCTTGCAGTCTAGCATTAGTGATCTTTATCATTTGAAATGGATCGACTTGAAGTATTGCACGAATCTCATATCTATTTCGACGTTACCACCTAATCTTCAATGCTTAGATGCGCATGATTGTATCTCACTTAAAACAGTAGCGACTCCGCTAGCCCTTCTTAAGCCAACGGAGCAAGTGCCCTCCTCATTCATTTTCACTAACTGTGAAAAATTGGAACACGTCGCGAAGAATGAAATCACATGCTATGGTCACAATAAGGGCCGGCTCCTGTCAGAAACATTGAATCGCCACAATAAGGTATTTCTTTTTGCTAGAGCTTTACTCTATATTTTGGGACTTTGATCCATAGTTTCTCAAGGTATGGGACGAGCTTTCTAATAATACTTGCAGAGGCGTAAACAATCCCTCCATATAGTGAAATAGCTCCAGGCTATCTTGCAAGTCCAAAGATTAAAATTCTGTTTTAAGTCTATTCGGTTTACTTTGCAGGGTCTCTCCTTTGAAGCTTTGGTTGCCACTTGCTTTCCTGGAAATGAGGTTCCTGCTTGGTTTGGTCACACAGCTTCTGGAGCAGTGTTGGAGCCTGAGCTGCCTCGACACTGGAGTGAAAGTGGTTTTGTTGGAATAGCTCTATGCGCTATTGTCTTGTTTGAAGAACAAAAGATTCAAAACAACAACCTCCAGGTGAAGTGCATATGTGACTTCAACAATGTTAAAACATCCTCTAGCTACTTTAATTGCCCTGTTGGAGGTTTATCCGAGACAGGCAATGAGCAACGCACGATTAAATCTACTCATGTGTTCATTGGCTACACCAACTGGTTGAATATCAAGAAATGTCAAGAAGAAGATGGAATGAAGGGATGTGTTCCTACTAAGGCGTCAATTAAATTTCAAGTGACAAATGATATTGGTGAGGTTACAAATTGTGAGGTACTGAAGTGCGGTTTTAGTTTAATTTATGAAAATGGTTCTTGGGAGGCAAGCTTAAGGACAGATGACGTCGAACTAGTTGAAGTTGAGTCTCTTGGGAAGAAGGTTTCTGAAATTAGGTTTACAAATACAAACTGTGGTGCAACTACAATGCGGGATAATATAGTCAGTGGTGAGGCAAGCTGTAGCTCCACCTCTACAAAGAGCTAGATAGCTTCTTTTTATCTACTTTTCTTCTTGTAACAAAACTTTGTGAGTGAAGCTGATTGTTGACGTCATTCATTGTGCAATAGTTTCTCATTTTCCCATACTACAAATAAAGATGGGTGCTAAACTTTTGAAAGTTTCAAGATGCAACACTCTTTGGATGAACTTAATTATAATTTTCTTGGTCGATGAAATCAAGGTAAGCCATTCCATTGATTTCTTTATTTTCCTTCTTACACAGTATCACAAGCTTATCGATCAGCCGATCACATAAGATCTCGTATGACATCCTAGTGAGAGACACTGGTTATCAATGGCCTTTAATTCAAATACAAGCATTTTTTGTAGCGTTCGAAGCAAAGAAAGTCCGGTTAGGATTTCAAGGTCCTTGTTTGGAAAAAATTGTTATGTACCTAAAAAAAATTTCCATAGAAATTGCTAAACTCTTTGTGCAAATTTCTATTTAAAAAAAACCATAAATTAAACTTAAAAGAAACTCCTAGACGGTTGTCCAATCCGGAAGAAAATAGTTTACAATAGAAGAGACCAAAGAACAAAGAAGTAGAGCGGAAAATACGAGCTAAACAGTCTGTTTTACAATTCGCTAAGTGAAGAATCAAAGCGAGAGAAAAGAGGCTAAATGGATAAAATTATGGCAAGAAAAGACAGATTTATTTTAAAGATTTGGTGTGTTATTACCAAAACTAAAAAGGTAAAAATTGAAAATAAAATTCATGTAACGAAATAAATAATAATTCTCTCAAAAGCATGAAAAACAGGGAAAACAGAGGAAGACGTGGGAATAAGGGTGACTGGTTTGGCAATCAGTCTACTTGTTCATGGACTTGCTTTTTAAGGCTTTGGTTGCCACTTGTTTTCCTGGAATTCAAGTTCATGTGTGGTTCAATCACATAGCTTATGGAGCAGTACTAAGAGCTAGAGCTGCCTTGAAATTGGAGTGGAAATGAGTTTTGTTGGAATAGCTCTAGAAGTGAAATCCAAATGCTCGAGAAGTTGTACGGATGAATGTTCTGAGGATGACTTGGTGTTGTTGGTAAACAGAGTATACTCTGCAAAGATCCAAGTTGTCTCTTCATAAATAGCTTATGTTGTCTCTTTATGAGCCTAAGTGTACAATTAAACTCTCTTCCCCCTAAACTCCTCCTCCAAACTGTATAAATTACAAGAGTCATAGCTTTAGACAATAACGAATGTATATTGTGCACACTGCTTGTTAGATCTAAAGTCATATTTTTACTATCACATATTGGAAAACTTTATTCGTTTTATATGTTATTTTTTTTTTATATATATGTTATTCGTGTTATATGAAAAATACAAATTACTATATATTTGTTATTTTATAGTATTTGAAATGCAAACGATCATACTAATTAAATTATTTGATAAATTAGAAGTTTGAGAGATTGCTTTTCAAATAATTGTTTTTTACAATATAAATTAGGGGATTTTAAAATTATGACGTGTTATATATATATATATATATATATTGGTTTGTGTATATATTAGTTAGTGGAAAATTTTATGGTGGTTTAAGCGCAAGAGAATCTCATGCCTCAGTAATTCATTTTCGTGACTATTATAATTTTGTTTCGGATATTGTGGACGGTTAGGAGTGATTTGTCGCAGCATAGGGGAGATCGTGTGATGTTGCGATGTCCACATGGCCACAAGAACTTAGCGTTTGGTCCACTTTGAGAGCTCAAATTATTAAGTAGAATCCTTATTGTAATATAGAAATGACGATATAATGGAGTACAGTAGCTTTCAAATCAGTAAATACAACTAATTGTATGCTAATAATTGATAAATCACATCATTGTAAAATCGCTTTACCATTCAATTGTATAACTAGAATGTTATACAATTATGATTATCGTACTGCAATCAAACCGCATTGCCATTTAGGTACCTTAGTTGATCACCCAGGATCTCATAGACTGTGAAACTCCAAAATTTCAAAAGGATAAATCACTACAAATAAATTATATCTAGACACGAATTTAGAGATGGAAAATTTAGCAAATTTGTGATAAATTTTGTTTTTTAATAGAATACAGTAAGACGCAAACAATAATAAAATGGAATATCAAAATGACGATATAATTAATGGACGAAAACAATGGTGATCTACTATAAAATAAATATATGAATTTAGTTCGAGCACTAGCTTTACGTTTTTACATTTCCAACGCTAAAAATAAACACAAACATAAAATAGAGTTAATGAAATGAAAAATTATGAAAATGTGTGACAAATTCACAACTGATAGATAGTGAATTTTCACACATTTTCATAAATTTTCATAAATTTTCATTGAAGAAACTCTATTTGGACTTTTACAGTCACACACTTCCAACGGTAAACGTAAACACAAACAAAACCCTATTTAGACTTTTCTTTTAAAGTCGGATTCAGGAAACGACTTAGAAAAAAGCGACGTTTCATGAACGTACTTCTTGAACTGAGATCTGCGTTGAATCATTAAATGTGTAATAATGTATTCCACAAAATATGCAAGTGGCAAAGTTTGTTTCCATGGGTTTCACACCAATTCCCTTTGCTAAATAAAACTTGTTGACTCGATTTCTTCATTGGTACATACCTATTCACTGAAATAAAAGAGTACTGTCTGTAACGACTTTTAGTCACCGACGACCATAACGACTTTGAGTCGCCGACGACCCGTTATGGTGTCTAGAACAAACAAAAAACCCAAAAAATCTCAAAAAAGTTGAAACATTCACTCTATTATAAATTCTCCGTCAGTGTAGCTTCCAACAACACACCACATCCACATTCATTCTTTTCATCTTCTCTCCGAAACATCATCATCGATCGTATACCATGGGTGATGCGGCGGAGCAAGCACGCGTGACCACCACAAGGAAGCAGGTGGTCACGGCTGCTCTTCCTCTCCAGGACCACTGGCTCCCACTCTCGAACCTCGACCTCCTCCTCCCTCCTGTCCACGTCAGCGTTTGCTTCTGCTACAAGAAACCACCTCATTTCTTCTCCATGGCGGAAACCCTAAAAGCGGCTTTAGCGGAGGCTCTCGTCTCCTGCTACGCCTTTGCCGGCGAACTAGTGACCAATTCCGCCGGAGAGCCCGAGATTCTTTGCAACAACCGCGGCGTGGACCTTGTTGAGGCGGTTGCTGATGTGGAGCTTCATGAGCTTAACCTGTATATTCCTGATCAAAGTATTGCCAAGCTTGTTCCAAAGAAGAAGCATGGAGTCATAGCTATTCAGGTAATATAACGCTGAATCATACCTTAATCGATTCAGCTTCAGACACATATATCTCGTTGCAACGACATAACTCTCTCTAATGTATGAATAGGTAACTCAGCTTAAATGTGGGAGCATAGTGGTGGGATGCACATTTGATCATCGAGTAGCAGATGCTTTCTCCATGAACATGTTCCTAGTTTCTTGGGCCGAGATCTCTCGATCCGATGTACCGATCTCTTCAGTCCCATCGTTCCGGAGATCTTTGCTAAACCCACGACGACCGTTGATCATTGACTCATCTATAGACAAGATGTATATGCATGTGACGTCCTTGCCCCTTCCCCAAGAAACCACCAATGACCCAGATAATACCCTCACAAGCCGTATCTGTTACATCAAAGCAAATGTATTGGAAGATCTCCAAACTCTAGCCAGCAGCAGCTCCTCCAAGAATGGTTATGGCCAGAGGACGAAACTCGAGTCCTTCAGCGCGTTTCCATGGAAACTCGTTGCGAAACACGCAGGAAGAGATCTAGTTTCAAACAAGAACTCGAAACTGGGTATAGTCGTCGATGGAAGGAGAAGACTTATGGAGCAAGGAAAAAACACGTACTTCGGGAACGTGCTCTCTATCCCATTTGGAGGGCACACAATCGATGATTTGATCGACAAGCCATTGTCTTGGGTGACCAACGAGGTTCACAAGTTCTTGGAAAGCGCAGTGACCAAAGATCACTTCTTGAACTTGATCGATTGGGTTGAGACTCACCGCCCGGTACCGGCAGTGTCAAGTATCTATGGTACCCGAGCTGACGAATGACCCGGTTTTGTGGTTTCCTCCGGGAGGAGTTTTCCGGTGACTACGGTGGATATTGGTTGGGGCTTACCTGTTTTTGGGTCGTACCATTTCCCATGGGAAGGCAACGCCGGATATGTGATGCCGATGATGAGTCCGGTGGATGACGGGGCCGGAGATTGGGTTGGTTTACTTGCATCTTACGAAAGGACAGTTAAAGTTCATTGAGGAGGAGGCTTCCCATGTGCTTAAGCCCATAGACAATGATTATCTCAAGATTAACGCTGTAAACCCTAATTAATCTTTTTTTAGTTAATGTGTGATTAATTACGTGTTATTTAGTTGGTGACTTGTGGTGTTATTTCATAGTATTGTGTTCTCAAGAATCCTTACAACCTTGAGATTTCAAGGCCTACAGTAATATTGTTGTAAGGAACTTCATAACTCATGCGTTCGAATAAAGATCCATGGCTGTGACGAGGTGTGATAAATGTTGGATCAGTAAAGGAGAACAATAGTCTTAGCTGTGAAAATGATAGACCCTTACGAGCTTATGTGAGGAGAAAGAAATCAGGAGCTGAGTTGGCAGCGAGCTCGGTTGTGATTGGATGAGTTGGCATGAGGCAAAGACTCTGATTGGAAGAGAGGCTTTGCCGTTGAAGATTCAAAGCGGAATAAATAGTTACATCGTCTTCTCTATTCTTTTTATGCTTTGATTTGTTGTTTACTCTCAGAGACGATATGAGTCTAGAGAACTGATCGAGATGAGATCAACCATGGATTTGCAATTGGTGTGATTCCTTTTGTAATTCCAGCTTCGTATTCAATAAAGGAGGAGTTTCGGTGTTTGGATCATAACAGAAAACTAAATCATTAAGATTTGGTTTCGGCATCATGTACGAACATTGATTGCTGATATGGACCATTAGATGAAACACAAATAACTTTTTTGTTTTTCTTCTTCTTTTCCAAAACTACTAGTGGTGAAAACTGCTTCGCAAAACATCATAGTTTGTTGTAGAGTGGATTATCCTGCTTTGACATTTCTAATGATCAATACCAAAACTTGTCCAAGGACCGAAAATGATAAATGCTCACAAGCACGTAGATACATGACGAGTTAAGGGTGTGAAATCCTTGTAAATGGATAAGATGGAAGTGATTGTGATTGGGTCCCTGAGTCTAGATTGTTTTATTTGTAATATAATAGTCCAGTTTAACATCTTTAAATGTACAATTACATTCATATAAAAATAACTGAAAATTCGACTTTGAAACTAGACAAAATATATATATATATATCTATCTGCATATTTGCAATTACATTTGCAATTAAAGAATAAATTTAATTGCAACCCTTATTTGTGATTGCATTATTGCATATAATCAGTTCAACTCAAATATTTGTAATTGTATTTATGTACAAAAAATCGTAAATTTGAAAGAAAGAAAAATGTTCAAAATGATAAAAATATGAAAAATTATAATATTTTAACTTGATTAAAAAAATTAAAAATTTTTTTTTTTTTTTTTTTGAACATTATTAAAATTAACTTNTAAAATTAACTTGATCAAGCAAAAAAAAACTTTTCGGTGATTATATAGTGCATGGATTAGAGTTGATGTTAGTACAATCACGGTCATTCGGGGGATTAATTCACCAAAACATACAAATATATTAATCTAATTAATCTAACATAAAATATATTAAACTGAATAGATTAATTCGCTTTAACGTTTCTAAATATGCAATTACATTTTCGTAACTACACCTTTTTTTTGTGTGTCGGTCGTAACTACATATAATTAATCTTTTTAATAATAATATTATATCGTATATGATCCGAATAAACATCTAGTACATTCATCAAATTAATGTAAAAAAATACATTCATTAAATTATTTCAAACTAATAAGATATTTTCATATATTTTTGGGGTTTCGAGGTTTTAAAAGAAGGAAAAAGAATAATTACGACAATGTCTAAACACGAGAAGGAAAAGCCATGTGATAGGACCCACTTGTAACACAGAACCCAACAATTTAAGATTCAATAACGACTCTTCATTCTCTATCTTCTACGTTCAATCCAACTTGGACCCAAAGGTTAGCCTCTGATTCAGCTTCACCAATCACCATGTTTGAGCGCGTGTCTTCCACGCTCGACCCTTTTCTCCAAATTTAATTAAATAATAAAAAAACTATTTAACGAAAGAAAAGAAAAAGGCACCGCTATTTCTTTTCTTTTTGAAAGTTTCAACTATAGGTAATAGATTACACGTAAAGAAACGAATACACATCATTGGTTATAACCAGTGTTATAAAATACGTTATACGTTAGATGTACGGCAGAGCATTGTTTAGTGTATAAATGTATATATGGTTGTATAAGCAGATATTATATGGATGATATTTTTTTTCAAAAAGAAAGATAAATATAATAATTTATAAACATATATATATATATAAACACAATATTATAGTATAAGTGAAAAAAAATTAATATTTATAATAATTATTAATAAAATTAATATATATGAGTATCACAAAAAAAGTTTAAAATAATTAATCAGAATTGAAATAATAGTTTAAAATCTAAATCAAATAACCAAATATAAAATATATAAATAAATCTTAAGTAATAAAAAAAATATGTATCATATTAATCATAGAAAAATAACAACTAAATTCTTAATATTAATAATAATTAGAGATTTGAGAGAAAGTAAACTATAAAAAAATTCACGAAATTACTTTTTAGGATTAGTATTGGTTAAATTAAAGCTACGTAGTTTTGTGTTTATTTATTTTGTTATTTATAAAAAAAATGTTACTGTATATACGACACCCTATATACACTATATATATATCGTATATACGGTCGTTTTGTAAACCACCATATAAAACAACTTTATAATCTAAAAACAGTATAATAAGAAACTGTATACCGTATATACACCGTATATATGCACGTACATACTATATTTTAGAACACTGATTATAACTTTAATCTTTCGGTTACTATATTTTTATTTTAAAAATTGTTTATTTTGGTAATATTTCCAAGTTACCGTTAAATACGGAAGAACAAAAAAAAAAAAAGTGAATTAGTTACTTGTACATGACTTTATCATGTGAGTATCTGACTTGTCCTGTCTCATAAGTTTTGCAAATTTGTCATGATTTTCACGCGCGTTATAAAGACAGAAACATAAAAATGGAAAAGAAAAAAAACAAGTCTCAAGTAACGCGCTTGCGCGTAGCATCTCACGCGCCCAAGAAGCAACTTGGAATTGTATTGTCGAATAAAGAAAGCCACCCAAATTCTTCACGCTTTCCTTTTTCAACACGGTCTCGTTTGTATATAAGCAAAACCTCCTTCCTCTTTCTAAATCAGAAAACTCACAAAGATCTTTCTAAATTCTAAAATATCTCTCCACAAATTTCAAAGTCTCTTATTGTCTTATAATCTTCGATTTTCATCATGAATTCGATGTTCAGTGCCTTCGACGCTCTCTTCGCTGAGCTCATGGGAAAGAACCTCATGGCTTCTTCCTTTAATGCCACCGCCACCGCCAAACCTGCCGCACCGCAAACGCAAACGCAAACGCAGAAGAAGGAAAACGCAAGTAGCAAGAAGATGAGTTTCGTGCAGAAGACTCCGAGGTTTGCTGTGGAGCTCGACGGTCTTCACTGCTTCGAGACAATAGTCCGTTCTT
This sequence comes from Kernera saxatilis, assembly GCA_900406395.1. NCBI lineage: Eukaryota > Viridiplantae > Streptophyta > Magnoliopsida > Brassicales > Brassicaceae > Kernera > Kernera saxatilis. Next base: position 24,639 of record OVAY01000477.1, read on the forward strand.
GATTTTGATTGGTTTCTTGGTACTTGTCGTCAAGATTAGAAACTTTATTCTGAGTTTCTTGTTGTTTTTTTTTTATTCGATTTATTCATTATAACATGTGAGTGTGAATACGTTTTGGAATATCGATTAATTCGATCGGGTTATATACATATTTAATTTCTTTGCTTGTCTTTCTTCTTCTTGATTCGGTTAATATCGAACCAGAAATATCTTAACAAAATTTTAGTTTTGGGGGTTTCTCAAACTTCAGATTCTTGGAAATACATCAAATCAGATAAGTCATAAATCGAATCCAAACTAAAACAATATATTAAAAAGAACTAAATTCTTTTAAAATGTTTAAGAACCTATAAACAGAACTAAAACCAAACCAAAAGCGAGATTAGGTACCCTACTTGATGAAGTGGCGTAGTTTCATGGTTAATTTTATTATTTTCTGGTCTTTATAAGATAAAATAAATGGATAAATTGGCATCTAAGCAAATGGCAAAAAGATGTCTAGAATATTCTTCTTTTTTCATTCAAGTATGGTTCAACTACATATGTTGTATTTTGTCTTTGACTCAATAATAAAATCCAATATTGCCGGATAAACAACACGATCTGTTCAACAATGTTTTCGGATATTTGGGCATATTAATACACACAAATTAATTCTTAAAAGATTAGAAATAGAACTGCAACACGCAAATGTGGAATTCGTCATGTGTTGGCATGAACATGAAACTATTCAAACAAAATCCGTTTATATAAAAACCATCACCAGATCAAAGGATCACAATACACACTTCCATTATTATATGGTGAATCCTACAAACATGTATCGAGCAAAAGAAAGAAAAGATTATTCAAAAGTTGTTGAAATTTCACCAAATATTGTAGTTGATTAATTTATATGCTATAGGTTTGTTTATGTATGATTCGTGATTAGCTAAGGCTCCGAATGGAAGAACGGGTCAAGCAGGTACGGGTTAAGCGGATCAAGCGGATCAAACGGATAAAGTGCGGTTCAAATTTATTGGGAAACAGAACAAATCAAAATGTATGTAAGTGTGAACCACTTTTTATACGCTTTTAAAACACAAACTCTAAATGGAAAATTAAATAGTAAAAACGGGTCAAACGGATAATATACTCAAAAACTACTAAAAAACTATCGTTCCATTCATGGCTTAAGTCATTCGAGAGCCTAGTAGTGACTTTTGAGAGCTTAGACAGCCTAGAATGTTTATAGAAAACATTTGACTTTTTATTGCAGTTCAATGACAATTATTACATAGAATACTATTATTGACTTTTCAAAAGTCCTTTCGTAGACTTAGGCTGTGAATAGATGAGTAGTAAAAGTATAGTTTTTAGCGTATTAATCCGTTCGATCCGTTTTTACTAATTAATTTTTCATTCAAAGTTTATGTTTTAAAAGCGTATAAAAAGTGATTCATACTCACATATATTTTGATCTGTTCCGTTTCCTAATAAATTTGAACTGCACTTTACCCGCTTGATCTGCTTGACATACTCAACCCGTACATGTTTGATCCGCTCTTCCATTCGGAGCCTTAGATTTGCGAGTGGTGTAGTAATTCGAAAACGATAAATATATTTTACTAGAAAAAGCAGTTATCCATGAGGAAAAAAAACTATCAAACCATTATTGATTTTTTTTTTTTTTTGTCAATAACTTATATTTAAAACAGTTGGGGAACCAATCCGGAGGTGTAGTCCATTGGATGTTGATTTTCATTGTGCTATCACTATATATATACTATCATCCGAATTTAATACCCGATTTGAATGTAGTCTATAAATTATATAAAAATATTGCTTAATTGGGAGAGATATTTGAAAGAAGGCACATAAACATACAAGATTTTTGTTGTCGACTACAACTCTCACACATAGACTCTCACATTTGAATTTGGATGATAACACATCGACGACATAAATACAAAACATTATAATACAAATTTTTGGGAAAAACACAACAAAATTATTTTCAGCATATTGTTTTGAATTTTGATCACAACTACATAAACTATCTCTAATTTTCATATTCATTTGAAATCTTAGATTTTAATGTAAAGAAAAAAAATGTTGTACCATAAACGACATATGAATTTTGACTATTATCCGGCTAGATCTAAACAATCGTATATTTCATAACATATTTGGTCATCACAGACAGTTAAACATACATTATATTAAAATTTTCAAAATAAATCCATCCACAATATGTAAAAAAGTTACATAATTTGGAATCAAACATATCTGGTTCTATAAGTTGCTTTACCTTGCCTTTTAGGCTCCAAATAAATTTTATGATTCTTTCAAACCAAACAAATGACCTAACTCTGTTTTTGTTTTTGTCTGCCGAACAAATGACCTAATCAACACCAAAATAAACCAAATATTTGTTTTGAATGGAACTAATTAAATAAAAGAAACCTTAATTCATATATAGACTAGTATTCATGAACCGAATAAATCTAACCCAAAACACACCCAAAAACCCAAGACTCCACCTCTTAAAGTGTTGACCATGAGAGAACCATAAAAGACATAATAAATCACATGAACAAACAAATCAATTCCATTCCTCAAGGGTCACCATTAATTAATTGGATTGATAAAAATTAGGTTCATCAAAGTCCCAACCTACAAAATTTGTAAGGTCGTCTTTGTCAAAAATTGCCACATCTCACGCAAAACCAATTGAGAAAAATAGGTCAACGCGCGTGGAATCAACACGCGTTTTACCAAAGAAAAAAAAAGAAGGAGGAAAATTTCAACTTTGGACGAACTCAGATCAAACTCGGATTCTTCGCCTTTCCTTATCCACACGGCCGAGTTTCGTCGCGTCTTTACATAAACTCAAATATAAACAAAACAAAACCAAGCTAAACCCTTTTCTTCTTTTCCTCTCAATTCATATAAACCCATCAAAGATTTCTTCAAGTTTTGTCAATTTTCGCAGATAATAATAATAATGAATTCGATGTTCAGTGCCTTCGACGCCATGTGTGCAGAGATTATGGGGAAGAAAGTCGCGGCTGATTCTTCTGTCTACCGCTGCTCTGAACGCAACGCTGCTTCTTCTTCTTCTTCCGGCGGCGGCGGTCAAACCGCGTCTTCTTCGCTGAAGAAAGACGAAAAAGCTGCGAATTTGGCGACGAAGCAGCCGAGGTATGCTCTGGAGCTCGACGGGATCCATTGCTTCGAGACCATTGTTCGCTCTTGATTTCAACCCAAGAAAACATGATTTTGCTGAGTCCTTTATGTGAATACAATTTTGGAAAAGTTCAATTCTTTTAATTAGAATCATCGTTTGTGATTGATTCATCTGTTTTGCCGGTTTATGTCTAATTTCTCGAGTTTCGTTTTGCTAATTCTTGAAATTTGTATATATATATAAAAAAAAAAAGAAGAATTTTTTGTTTTTGTTGGATTCTCTGTATCATCTAAACACGAAAGAATTAAACTTTGCAAGAATCCTTCACAATCGAATTTAGGGTTTAGGAGGCAAAAATTGGGGCTTTAGATGATGCCTGTAATGTTAAACATGAACATCATCATAATCATAACCTACACTAATCATCATCCATAAGAAGGAAGCTGAAACTATACATTACAGAAGAAGAGTTTTAGAAACTGGTGTGCCAGATTGCTCCTTCGCCTTCTCCGCATCGTTGGTGTATTTCAAGCATTCTATCCACAGATTTGCAGATTCCGCTGCAGCTCCAGTCGAACGATGCTGCGCAAGGGTTTCCTGCCTGACCCTTCCACTCACAATCTGCACAAGAACCATTTCGTTTCAACTTGATTCTTGAATCTTAATTGGTTATTTGATGTGTTATGAGCAAGATTTTTATCTTTACCTAAGGGTGTTCCGCAGCATAGGCTTCTATCATCGATATGTTCAACATCTAGACCAATGAACCAAGATCCTAAAGAGACATCTTCATTTGCATATTTGTGAAGTAGTTGCCTGAATAGATATGAAGTGAAATTGTGTGAATCAAACCGGTTTGGGATTTGAGAATAGGAGAGGATGATTGTAAAGAATACGAGCTGAGAGAGCTCACCGGTTTACTGAGATATAAGTTGCTAAATCTTTGGAGATGGCATAGATTTGTCCAGTCGCGTGTCTGAAGTACTTGTTTCCTTCTTCACCAAACTTCCAATATTCTGGCTCATGGTATTTGACTCCTCTGCAACACGATATCCAAAAAAAAAACAACGTCAAAGATCTGTGTAAGAACATGAGCTTGTGACAGACTTTGTTGCTTACTTTTGAGCTAGGACAGGTCCAGACTTCATGCAACCGATGTACACTCGCGGTTTTGATCTGTGTCGACCCAATGTAGAACCAAGCATTCCTGGATGATAAGTAAACTTTAATTAAGCTTCTCTTGGAACAGTATTAAGAAAGACATAAATGCTTTATGCAACTGACCAAGATTTACGTGAACATCATCATCCACTTTGATGTAGAAGTCTGCATCCCATTTTGCAACAGCAGATGAGAAGTATGTTTGGGTTTTAGATGATAATTCATGATACCCCTCGATGTGATTCTGCAAGATTTAACTTTTGATCAACAAACAGAAAAGAACAGAGCAATATAAGAATGTGGGCATGCGAATTTACCAGACGGAAGAAGTCTTTGTGTTGTTCTTCTTCGGCTTCAATGGTGTGATCCAAGACTCCCCCAGGAGAAGAACTATCAGGAAGGATTGATAAATCAAATAACAGCCAATTTTAGTCAATGCTTGAAATCAAAGACAGTTTCAACTTCTACCTGTGACCTATGACAAATCGCATAATGATTCCCTTCTCTGTCTCTAATCTTTTCAATTCATCTCCTGCAAAAGGAATAAACAACAAAAACAAATTTAAACACTTTTGTTACATCTGCTATGGAGAAAGAAGAGCTGGGTGGTTTGTTCTTGTTGAACCTTTAGGAAGCCAGGTTCCTCTTATCGAGTCTCTTCGTTTTCTGCTACTGAAAGCAGTCATGATTCCCATCACAAAGAACATCCGAGGCCGTTCCTTCGATTGATCTGCTACTGATTTTGAAACAGCTGGAGATCCATCTCTACCGTCAGATCTTGCTGCTCGAGCTGTTGCTAGTTCTACTTCAAGCGACGAAATTGTCTTGTCTAATGTCCTGTTCATGAATTGCATAATCAATTAATTGTACTATTTAAAGCAACTTTTCTACCAAAACATGTTTTAGTGAGACCAAGAAACTTACTTGATAGCATCACGAGTATGCGAAACTCGAGATAGAATGTCTCCCTCCTGGTAAGACATATCATGCCAAACTGGAAAATTTTAGTACAAATGGGTGATTTAAAGACACAAAGGTCGTCTTATTGTTTACTTGCCTTGATCTCGCAATCAACAAGAGGATGAAATGATCGAGCTTGATCATTCTGCTCAGACGAAGCTCTCTCATTGCCATCTACGTTCTCAGAAGTAGCCAAAAGCCTAAAGAAAGAAAAGGTGTAAGATTATAAACAAGGACAACAAATGTTAATCATCAGACAAAGGGCTTAAAAGGATCGCTAAAGCTAAATCACTGAGCTTGTTTTATCTTCTGAAGTTGCCTAACTGTGACAAAGGATCCAGCTTCTAACGGGAACTAAAGAAGAACCCCAGCAAAGAAAAACATCATTTTTCAATTAGATTAACCAGCTTTATGCAAAATTCTGCATCAGAATGTTCCAGAATCACCAATGTAGAGACCGAAAAGTAGGAGAGACAAAGTTGCGGACTTTTCTTGCTACATCTAAACGAAATCCCCTAAATTTCTTCATCAACAGTAATAGTAAAAGCTGAACTAAAAAGCTGGTTCTCACGGAAACACGACAAGATTCCAGAGCATTTAGCATTGATGAATCGAAAAGATGGAGAAAGAGAGAGAGAGAGAGAGGGGGAGAGAGAAAATCAAAGAACCTGTTAACGACAAGAACACCAAGGACGAAACTAGAAATGCAGAGAACAAAAACCCATCTCGCTGAAACTCCAGAAGTTCCAGATTTCTGATGCCTTCCCATTCCCATTTTTTATTTTAGAGAAAAAAAACTCTGAAGAAAAGAGAAAGCTTCTTCCTTTCTTTTTAAGGTTGTCGAGAGAAAACAACCGGTGAACTCAACGACATCATCGTCTTCTCTCGGAAGAGAAGAAAGAAAAACCCAATAATGTCTGTAATTGATTCCTCCTTTTCTTTTTTTTTTCTTTTTCACCACTCCCTATTTGCACTAGACTAATTTTAAAGGAAATAAAAAAAACAAGAAAAGTTGAGTTTTCTTTTTCTGTTTTATCCTTTTCACTGAAATGCTTTTTTTTTTTCTTTCTTCAAAACTTTGATTTGCTTTTGGTTGCTCAATCAAAACTCATTACTGCTGGCGAAATGAGTCGCGTGATTGATTCTCAGCTTCATTGCTCTGTCCCAAGACAAAATACTAACTTCCAAATTTGCCCCTTTATTCTACTATACCACCAATTGTTGTTTTCTTTATCATTTCTCCATACTCTTCAACGGCTATGTTGTAACTTATCTTCACGAAATTGCTTTACATACTTTTTGGGGTAGAAGAATATGTATATTATTGTTTGATCAAAAAAAAAAAAGAATATGTATATTATTTTGCATTTTTTGTCAATATTATTTGCATATTTTATATTATTTTTTGTATATTATAAATATTGTTTGACTTGAAAAACCAAATTATATATTTTATTATATTTTTTACAAAAAAAACAATTTTTTTTTATTAATTCTGACTATAGAAAGTTAGAAACGTTCAATCACAATTCATAGAAAATTTGGATTAATTGTCATAAATCATAAAGTTTTTTTTTTTTTTTTTTTTAAACTATAAATCATAAAGTTGCTCGCCGCTAAATATAGTTACAATCTCAAATGTAGCCTTAGATTTAACGGGTCCTTTGGAATCTCTAGTTAGGTGACAATTGTCTTTTTTCTCATCTATGTGATCTAATTTTCATTTAGGTTCCTCTTATATTCGTACAAAATCTAACCATACTATATACTTTATGTTTTTTTTGGGGTTAAACTATATACTTTATGTTTGCGTACATATACAAGTAAAATGTCCATTACTTTGCTTAGTGTTGTGGATCTTACCCACTTTTTCTTAGCTAAATTAAATTGTACTATGAGACAAAATCTGAGCGTGAGATTAGTTTAAGGGGCTCGATGTTACTAGTCTTCATATAATAGATCAAGGTTTTGATGCAAAGAGAACGACTAATATAATAATTTATGCATTTCGACTTTTAAATCACTAAATTTAGAGCAGAGGGTGCCACCAAACTTCATTAAACTAATAAATTATAATGATTAGTACCATTACCCATCGATTTAACGGGATTATGGGTTGAATCTACAGATAAGCACATTAATACTATATTATAAAGTTTCATACTCATTTTGGCCAGAGCCGGCTCAATTGTTGGAAAGACCCGGTGCAATTTAGAAAATTTTGGGCATTCGATTTAGTGTAAAATTTATAATATTAATTTTGGGTCATCGACTAGTGTAAATTTTTTAAATTTGGACACTGGACCCAGTGCAAATGCATCTACGGCACACGATCAGAACTGGCCCTGATTTCGGCTACGGTACATAACTTTAAACCAAAGAAACATGTAAGAAAGACGGTTGATTTTAAATTGTATTAAACATGATATGCTATATTATTCATGGTCATGGACATGCTTTGTCTTGAAGATTGATTAATGAATATTATCAAGGGATAGGAGAGTTTTTCCCCTCAACTTTATCAAATATCAAACGATTTTTTTTTTTTAATCAAGGGCTTCCATAATATGGTAATGGTTACTTTGGCATGTATTATTTTTTGACATTAGACTTACAAGTTACAACTAGAGCTGTCTTTTAATATGTGCAAGCAGAACAATCAAACAAAGTCCTCATTCGATTTTTTTTTTGTAAGTACGCATATTTTTTTAGGTCTTATAATCTTTAAAAAAAAGAAATAAACTTTCATACATTTTTGGACATAATTTACAAATAATTTGAGTCGAGACGCTGCTGCTTACAACAAAATTTTTTTTGAAGTCTTTTGTGGAACATACTGATTTTTCTTTTTTTTTTCCAAATTGAAATAAATAAACTTTCATTTCATCAATATATATTTTTTTGTTTTACATTTTTTTTATCATTCGTTAACGTAATATATGATCACAAGTAAAAAAAAAAAAACAATATTTAGTGACGATAGATCATGGAACCAACATGAGACTTATACACCCACAGTCATTTTGTATATTTTTTTACCAGCAATATTATACTGTCTTTGTAGTTAATCGTACTCAACACACATAATTTTATATCTGCAACAAAAACATTCGATCAATTTAATTGTTATTTATTAATGTTAGAATAAGAACAAACAGTCGCATTTTAATAACTTTTTTCTGCCATATCGAAAAGGGAACATAGAATCACGAAGGATGTCAAATCGATATTCGAAATAAGACCAGCACGATAATAATTTTTCATCATGAGATTTTGCTAAAATAAAATTTCATGTAGCAAGGGTATTATAGTCAATTTAGAAAATAGACAAAGGAGTGGCCAATCATGCAGGGCACAATTCAAAATTTCAAAAATGGGCTGCATGTTCTTCGTGAATCGGCAACGATCGAGTGATGACAACTAAAACGTATCAAAGGTAAATACTGCCAATTTTGAGGGCATAAATGGTAACTGAAAAATCAACGGCTATTAACGGTTTATTAGAGTTTTGAGGAAGCCCTTTTTAAAATGGGCCTTAAATCTACAGCATAAGCCCAATAAAATGTTCTGGCCCGCTTCGAATCGTCTTCTCCGCTAGGCTTCTCAATTTCTCTCGCATCCTTCCGTCTTTTTCCTTTCACCGGAAATTTTTTCAGATGCTCTGATACTCTTCGTCGGAACTTCCATTGATCACAATGTTTGGTTCTACGAAATTACATGTTAAATTTCGGTCACTATTTGATCTCATTTTCTTTGTTGATTGCGTTTCTTCTAAACATTGCTATGATCTTTCACTTTTGTTGAAAATTCCATGAAAATGAAACAGTATTGGCCACACAAATGATAATTGAGTATGACCAAGACGTTCCTAGCTCTTGAATTTTCGTCTCAATCTATTCAAGTTGTGATTTAGTTCCACGAAAACTTAAACACGTTTCTAAATAAAATGCGTTTACTTTCTCAAAAGCCTTAAAGTAGATTGTAGAAAAATGAAACACTATTTTCTGTGTGACTTATTTAGTTATTTAGATTCAAACCTGCGTCAAAACGAGGAACAAATGTAATAAACATTCTTGAAGAAGAAGACATCTATTCCTTATTCAATATAAATGCTTGTGCTTCCTCTTATTGTTTTCCAAGTAGATTGAAGATTAATGAAATACTCTTTTTTGTTTGGTATGAGGAATTACAGATTATTACTTCTCTTGGTGCTAAGTCTGCTAATAGCTTTGAATGTCGCACGAGCTGGTGCTGAGAGCAAGGTAAATTGACCTTCTTTATCAGACAGCAAAAAATGAGAAATTAATTAATAGGTTATGACTAACTTTTGGTTTGTGTTGTGATGATAATCAAATAGGTTCATATAGTGTATTTGGGTGAGAAGCAGCATGATGATCCTGAGTTTGTCACAGAATCTCATCACCAGATGTTGTCGTCACTTCTTGGAAGGTACAAAACAAAGCTTACTTGATTAGTATTCAAGTCCATAATATGTCTCAAGCTGTTACTAATGGTTTTGTCTTGTGTCACAGTGAAGTGGAAGCACACGATTCAATGGTGCACAGTTACCGACATGGCTTTTCAGGATTCGCTGCCAAGCTTACCGAGTCACAAGCCAAGAAAATTGCTAGTACTCACTGGCTCGCTGCTATCTTAAGTTTCACAATGTCTTTGGCTTATTAAGCATTGTGGTGATATATAATCTAAGATTACTTTGATTGTCTGAGCAAGACCAGCTGAGTAGTTTCATTGCTGATGCACTTTTGGAAACAGATTCACCTGAGGTTGTTCATGTCATACCGGATAGTTTCTACGAACTTGCGACAACTCGGACTTGGGACTACTTAGGTCTTTCTGTTGCCAATCCAAAGAATCTCCTAAATGATACAAACATGGGTGACCAAGTTATCATTGGCTTTATTGACTCAGGTTTAAGTAGTTTTCATTAGACCGTAGCCTGATCTAAATTCATGTTTCTTTTGATTCCTATATTGTAGCGCCCCAATGACTTGCCATTTTGTGTGGTTGTAGGAGTGTGGCCAGAGTCTGAATCGTTTAACGACAATGGGGTTGGACCAATACCGAGCCATTGGAAAGGAGGGTGTGAACCAGGAGAAAACTTTATATCAACAAATTGCAATAGAAAGCTCATAGGAGCCAAGTACTTTATCAACGGGTTTCTTTCTGAAAACAAAGGATTCAACTCCACAGAATCACGTGACTACATTTCTGCTAGAGACTTTATTGGCCATGGAACGCACGTCGCCTCTATTGCAGGTGGTTCATTTGTTCCTAACATAAGCTACAAGGGACTTGCTGGAGGAAACTTGAGAGGTGGCGCACCGCGTGCTCGCATAGCAATATACAAGGCTTGTTGGTACCTGGACCAACTCGGCGCAGTGGCTTGTTCATCTTCTGACATCTTGAAAGCAATGGATGAAGCTATGCATGATGGTGTTGATGTTTTATCACTCTCTCTTGGCGCTCAAGTTCCTCTGTATCCTGAAACCGATCTGCGTGATAGAATTGCTACTGGAACGTTCCATGCAGTAACAAAGGGCATCATAGTTGTTTGTGCAGGTGGGAACTCTGGCCCAGCGGCTCAGACTGTGTTAAACACAGCTCCTTGGGTCTTAACAGTTGCTGCAACCACTCTGGACCGGTCTTTTGCCACACCTATTACACTTGGGAATAACAAAGTGATACTGGTAAAGCATAGTAGATGGTTTTTCCTCGGCAAACGTTTCTATTTTTTCAGCTATTTTTCTCTAATCAAATCAACAAAACACAACCCAAATCTTGGAACTGTCTGGTTATGAGCTTTTCAACTGTTAATGCAGGGTCAAGCACTGTACACAGGCCCAGAGGTTGGCTTCAGTAGTTTGGTTTACCCAGAGAATTCAGGAAACAGCAATGAGACCTTTAGCGGGTAACATCAGATTTCTAGCTTCATGTTATGGCGTGCAATGTAGATATCTGACATCCTGCTGAATATATACGTAACTTTATGCAGTGTCTGTGAGCGTCTTAATCTCAACCCAAACCGTACAATGGCAGGGAAAGTTGTGTTGTGTTTCACAACAGCAACACTTTCCAGTGCTGTATTGACAGCTGCCACTTATGTGACGGCAGCTGGTGGTCTTGGCGTGATCGTCGCAAGAAATCCAGGTTACAATCTCACTCCATGTAGAGATGGTTTCCCCTGTGTAGCCATTGATTACGAGCTTGGTACGGATATACTTCTTTACATACGCTCCACTAGGTATGAAACTATGACTAAGTAGCACACGCTCAATAGTTACACTTCCTCCAAGAAGCATAGAATTGTAAGAAAAGTACGCAACTTTCTGAATCAGTAAATATCTTTTCGCTGGAATTGTGGCTTGCAGATCACCAGTTGTGAAGATACAACCTTCTAGAACAATCGTAGGACAACCTGTTGGGACAAAGGTGGCAACTTTCTCATCAAGAGGACCTAACTCGATTGCCCCAGCGATTCTCAAAGTATGTCTGGATCCTAATTTTCAGACCCATCAGATGTTTTGAATCATAAGAAAATCTACTTGTTTTCGCAATGCAGCCTGACATAGGGGCACCAGGAGTGAGCATAATAGCTGCTACATCTCCCGATTCCAATTTCAGTGCTGGGGGATTTGATATTCTTGCGGGAACATCGATGGCGGCTCCAGTTATTTCAGGCATTGTTGCACTTCTCAAAGCTTTGCATCCTGATTGGTCTCCGGCTGCCTTTAGATCAGCTATTGTCACTACAGGTTCTTATTTTCATCCAATTACAGAACAACTGAACAAAAGAGAAACTTGAATCTTCAACTCACTAATCGTCTTTACTTTGCAGCTTGGAGAACAGATCCATTCGGAGAGCAGATTTTTGCAGAAGGGTCATCTCGCAAAGTAGCTGATCCGTTTGATTACGGTGGAGGGCTCGTGAACCCTGAGAAAGCTGCAGAACCCGGTCTCATATACGACATGGGCTCAGAAGATTACATTCTCTACTTATGCTCTGCTGGTTACAACGACTCATCTATCTCTCAGCTTGTTGGAAAAGTAACAGTCTGTTCAAACCCAAAACCTTCTGTTCTTGATGTCAACTTGCCTTCAATCACCATTCCAAACCTCAAAGACGAAGTTAAGCTCACCAGAACCGTCACTAACGTTGGACCGGTCGATTCGGTCTATAAAGTCGTGGTCGAGCCACCGCTTGGGGTTAGAGTGATTGTGACGCCGGATACACTAGTGTTCAACTCCAAAACCAAAAGTGTCTCCTTCAGGGTTCGAGTCTCCACCACACACAAAATCAACACTGGATACTACTTTGGAAGCTTGATTTGGACAGATTCTGTGCATAACGTGACTATTCCTGTGTCCGTGAGAACACATATTCTACAAAACTACTACGATGAGAACTGATGATTCTTATTAACGTGCTTTTACTGAATCAATGTATAACTAAACAAATAAATAAATATTTCCTTGTGTTTTACGCAACCGCCTCGAGCCAAATTGCATCGCCCGCCATTTCTGTGGAGTTTGCATTATGTGGAGAATGGAGATCGTTGCCGATAATGGACTGTAAGTAACCAATCTTGTTTTGATCAACTGAGACTTTTTCTACGGAGCTTAAGTATATTGGGGTGGATGATATGTAGTGCACTGCCACTAGCAGAATAACTAATTTCTTTTTATTTATAAGTTATCATCTCATAGGAGTAGTCACGGTGGCTTTATTTGCTGTTAATCTCTGTCGAATCATTTTGTTGATTGTGTTTGTCGAATCATTAATGTTGTTGATTGTGTTTACTCTAAATGATTCTATAAACTAGAATTTAGTTGACTTTCTACAGAGTTTAAAAACATTATTTAGCTCCTGTCTGATTAAAGTAGGGGAACTTATGTAGATTAAATGTAAACATTCTTGGAGGGAGAAGTCTATATAAATGCTTGCGCTTCGTCATATAGTTTTCCATGTATATTGAAAAAACGACACTCTTTTTTTTTTTTTTACTTGGAATGGGGAATTTTAGATCATCAGTTCTTGTGGTGCTAAGTCTGATAATAGTTTTCAATGTCGCACGAGCTAGTGCTGAGAGCAAGGTAAATTGTATCTTCTTTATCAGACAGCAAAAAGAGAAATTTATGATAGGCTATGACCAGCTTTGCTTGTGTTGTGATGTGATGATAATCAAATAGGTTCATATAGTGTATCTGGGTGAGAAACAGCATGATGATCCTGAGTTTGTCACAGAATCACACCACCAGATGTTGTCGTCATTTCTTGGAAGGTACATAGCTGATTGATTTAATATTCAATTCAATGGGTCGCAGTATGTCTCAAGCTCTTATTACGAGTTTTATTTCCGTGTCACAGTAAAGAGGATGCCCATGAGTCAATGGTGTATAGTTACCGACATGGATTTTCAGGGTTTGCGGCAAAGCTCACCAAGTCCCAAGCCAAGAAACTCGCTGGTACTCATTGCTGTCTTAAGTCACACCATGTATTGGCTGGCTTCTTATTCAAACACTGATAGTATAGACTAAATTTTCTTTGCATTTTCATTGCTGATGCACTCTATTCTGCAAAAACAGATTCTCCTGAAGTTGTTCATGTCATACCGGATGGTTACTACGAACGCGCGACAACTCGGACTTGGGATTACTTAGGCCTTTCTGCTGCCAATCCAAAGAATATCCTAAATGATACGAACATGGGTGACCAAGTTATCATTGGCGTTATTGACACAGGTATAAGTAGATTTCATCACATTGTTGATTTATCTTTGTTTATGTTTCTTTTGATTCCTTCATTTTAGCTCCTCAATGACTTGTGGTATTGTGTGGTTGTAGGAGTGTGGCCAGAGTCTGAATCATTTAATGACAATGGGGTTGGACCAATACCAGGGAAATGGAGAGGAGGATGTGAACCAGGAGAAAACTTCGTATCAACAAACTGCAACAGAAAGCTCATAGGAGCCAAGTATTTTATCAACGGGTTTCTTGCTGAAAACCAAGGATTCAACTCCACAGAATCACCTGACTACATTTCCGCTAGAGACTTTGACGGCCATGGCACGCACGTCGCTTCCATTGCGGCTGGTTCATTCGTTCCTAACGTAAGCTACAAGGGACTCGCCAGAGGAACCTTGAGAGGTGGTGCACCTCGTGCTCGCATAGCAATGTACAAGGCTTGTTGGTATCTGGAAAAGCTAGATGGAGTGACTTGTTCATCTTCTGACACCCTGAAAGCAATTGACGAAGCTATGCATGATGGTGTTGATGTTTTGTCAATCTCTCTTGGTGGTCAAGTTCCTCTGAATTCTGAAATTGATCTGCGTGATGGAATTGCTACTGGAGCATTCCATGCAGTTGCAAAGGGTATTGCAGTTGTTTGTTCGGGTGGTAATGCTGGCCCAGCAGCTCAGACCGTGGGAAACACTGCTCCTTGGATATTAACAGTGGCTGCAACCACTCTAGACCGGTCCTTCGCCACACCTATTACACTTGGGAACAATAAAGTGATATTGGTAAAGTAGATGTTTTTACTTGTTTTCACTCTAAAAATGTTTCTCTTTTTGTTGTCAAGCCTTGGAACTCTCTGATTTTTCCGCCGTTACTGCAGGGTCAAGCAGTGTACACAGGTCCGGAACATGGCTTCACTAGTTTGGTTTATCCAGAAGGTCCGGAGAACAGTAATGAGACATTTAGCGGGTAACTAATGACATCGATTCTCTGGCTTCTTGCCAAGACCTTTGTTCGGTTTTCACTTGAGAACATCATTCTCTGATATCTTTACTGAATCTGTAACATTTTGCAGAGACTGTGAGTTCCTTAATCTCAACCCCAACCATACAATGGCCAGGAAAGTTGTGCTGTGTTTCACAACATCAAGCCGTTTCACTGCTGTATCAAAAGCTGCATCTTTTGTGAAAGCAGCCGGTGGTCTTGGCCTGATCGTTGCAAGAAACCCGGGGTACACTCTCGGTCCATGTAAAGATGATTTCCCCTGTGTCGCCATTGACTACGAGCTCGGGACTGATATACTTTTCTACATACGTTCCACTGGGTATGAAACTATCAATTTCTCTCTTCACATATTACAGGCACATGCTCACTTGTTTCATTTCCTCCAAGAAACACAGAATCTGAGAATACGTTTCTGCGGGAATTGTTGTTTGCAGATCACCCATTGTGAAGATACAACCTTCTAGTACACTCTTTGGACAGCCTGTTGGGACAAAGGTAGCAACTTTCTCATCGAGAGGGCCTAACTCAATATCCCCGGCGATTCTAAAAGTATGTCCGAGCCCCTCAAATTTTTTCTGCAGTTTCTAATTTTTTCGAATCATAAGAAACTCTACTTGTTTCACAATGCAGCCCGACATAGCAGCGCCAGGAGTGCACATATTAGCTGCTACATCTCCCAATGCTACCTTCAATTCCGGTGGATTTGTTTTGCTTTCAGGAACATCAATGGCGACTCCAGCAATTTCCGGAGTTATTGCACTTCTCAAAGCTTTGCATCCTGACTGGTCTCCTGCTGCTTTTAGATCAGCGATTGTCACTACAGGTTCTTCTTATCTTCATCCAACTACAGAAACAACCGATCAAAAGAGAAACTTGAATCCCTCTTATCGTCTTTACTTTGCAGCTTGGAGAACAGATCCGTTTGGAGAGCAGTTACCTGCAGAAGGGTCATCTCGCAAAGTAGCTGATCCGTTTGATTACGGTGGAGGCCTCGTGAACCCAGAGAAAGCTGCGGAACCAGGTCTCATATACGACATGGGTCCACAAGACTACATTCTCTACTTGTGTTCCGCCGGTTACAACGACTCATCTATCTCTCAGCTTGTCGGTGAAAGAACAGTCTGTTCAAACCCAAAACCTTCTGTTCTGGATATGAACTTGCCTTCAATCACCATTCCAAACCTCAAAGACGAAGTCACTCTCACCAGAACCGTCACTAACGTTGGACCGGTTGATTCTGTCTACAAAGTCGTGGTCGAACCTCCGCTTGGGGTTCGAGTGGTTGTGACGCCGGAGACGCTAGTGTTTAACTCTGAAACCAAAAGCGTCTCCTTCACGGTTCAAGTCTCGACCACACACAAAATCAACACTGGATACTACTTTGGTAACTTGATTTGGACTGACTCTGTGGATAACGTGACTATTCCTGTGTCTGTGAGAATACAGATTCTGCAAAACTACTACGATGAGAACTGATGATTTAAGGATATTACTTTGTTCTCTTATTGTGCGAATAACCCTCTGCGTTTGTATCTCTTAGCCTATATTAATTTCCCTATCTTTTGATTTCTTCTTCCCTAAGAAACTTAGCAATAAGCTTTTTAGTAGATAGGATGTATATTCAATAGCAATATTATTCGTATTATTAATCAATCATCAACACAATTACAAACTAAACAAGAAATCAAAACGTTTAGCAAAAGAAAAAAAAAAAGAAATCAAAACAAATAAAGCCAAGGAATGCATGATCTGAAGGAATAAATAAAAATCAATTCTCGTCGTAATAATGCTGCAGGATTTGAGTTCTAACAGACACAGGGATAACCACATTATGAACAGAGTCAGTCCAAGTCAAGCTTCCAAAATAATAGCCAGTGTTCACTCTGTGATTCGTCAACACACGAACCTTGAACGAGAGCTTCTTGGTCTTAGCGTTGAACACTAATGTACTCGGTGTCACGGTTACATTAACACCCATCGGAGCCTCAATCACAGCCTTATAAACCGACTCTACTGGTCCAACGTTGGTAACAGTTCTAGTGATGGTAACTTTTTTTCCAAGGTTTGGGATTGTGATTGAAGGCAAATTGAGATCAAGAACAGAAGGTCCAGGGTTTGTACAAACCGTGTTCTTGCCGACGAGTCTAGTAATGGATGAATCCGTGTAACCAACAGAGCACAAGTAGAGAACGTAATCGTTAACTCCCATATCGTAAACAAGACCTGGTTTCGCGGCTTTCTCTGAATTCACAATGCCTCCTCCGTAGTCGAATGGATCAGCTAATTTGCGGTTTGACCCGTCTGCAAAAATGGGTTCACCAGATGGATCTGTTCTCCAAGCTGTGGTGACAATGGCGGATCTAATGGCAGCAGGAGACCAGTGAGGGTGGCAAGACTTAAGGAGTGCTACAATTCCTGAAACAACAGGAGTTGACATCGATGTTCCTGACTTCATAGAGAATCCTCTGTCGTAGAATGTGTCGTTTGGTGAAGTAGCTGCGAGTATGTTCACTCCAGGTGCTGCAATATCAGGCTGTATCAGAGGAAACAATCAGTTTTGGGTTCATAGTTTAGGATTTATCAAGTACAAAGAATCTAGTAGATCGACTAGTAAAAATTTCCCATATAGCCACGAACTAGTCACGGTTTTTTCGTGGCTTTCTTGAAAAAACCACAGAAAAGCTAAGAAAAAGCCACGAAAATCAACAAAAAAACCACGAAAAAAATCGAAATAGCCACGAAAAAAATAAGTCACGAGGCTATAGCCTCGTGGCTTATCGTTTTACGTGGCTATATGGACATTTTTCGTGGCTTTTTCGTAGCTTTTCCGTGGCAAGTTCGTGGCTATATGAACTTTTTTTACTAGTATATATATAAATAGAGTTTAGGGTTTATCAGAAACAGAGAATCAAGATGCCTAGGTCTGAATTTACCTTGAGAATTGCAGGAGAGATCGAATTAGGTCCTCTCGATGAGAAAGTCGCAACCTTTGTAGCCACAGGGAGTCCAACCAACGTTCTTGTGGGTTGAATCTTGGCGACGGGTGATCTACAAAACCATCCATTTGATATATACCATCAATATCAAGGTAATGATTACTAGTTGATGAAGATAATTTGGTGTATATACCTAGTGGAACGTATGTAGAAGAGTATATCGGTTCCGAGTTCATAGTCTACAGCAAGACAAGGGAAAGCACCGCAGGTATTAAGTTGATAGCCCGGATTTCTTGCAACGATCACGCCGTGGCCTCCAAGCTTTGATACATCAGATGCAGCCTTGATCACAGTACCATAATCAGTCGATGTTGTGAAACACAAGACAATATGATCTTGTATTATACGAGCTGGATTTTTAGAGAGCTCCTCACAGATTCTGCAAGTTAAACAGAGATTAAGTCATCAACGGCACTCGCTTTGATAAAAATGGGAAACCAGAGTAGATCAGAGATGTAAGGATTACCCTGAAAATGTCTCGTTGCTTGCTCCTGGACCTTCAGGGTAAACAAGACCGGTGAAATCCATATCTGGACCTTGATACAATGCTTGACCCTAAAGTTTAAAGAAGTTGAGATGTTAAAGAAAGATTGTGAAAAGAACTGATCTTTGCTCTGTTTTTGGACTATTGTCAAGCTTACCACAATTGTAACATTGTTGCCAAGTGTAATCAGTGTAGGAAAAGACCGATCTTGAGTGGATGCAGCAACGGTAATGATCCAAGGAGCCGTGTTGCTAACGGTTTGAGAAGCAGGACCCGCATTACCAGCAGAGCACACGACCGGGATTCCCTTCGCAACCGCGTGAAACGCTCCAACCGCCATAGGGTTTCGAGCGTCTACCTCAGGAAACAGGCGCGGAAATGAAATGGAGAGAGACAAAACGTCTACACCGTCGTGAATCGCTTCGTCCATTGCTTTCAACACATCTGCTGCTGAACAAGTCACTGCCCCTCTGGTGGCTAAGTGCCAACAAGCCTTGTACACAGCTATGCGGGCCCGTGGGGCCCCGCCTCTAGCGGTTCCTCTCCCGAGAGCTAAGTAGCTCGCGTCTGGGACAAATGAGCCAGCAGCGGTTGCAGCCACGTGGGTCCCGTGACCGTCGAAGTCTCTAGGAGACACATATTCTGGATTCTCTGTGGTGTTCCAGTTGCTTTCGTCAGCGCCGCCGAGTAAGCCACTGATGAAGTATTTGGCGCCAATCAGTTTTCTGTTACAAACGGTTGAGCCGTTGAAACTCTGTTTTGATTCACAACTTCCTTTCCAACGTTTTGGTATTGGTCCAAGACCATTGTCATTGA
>OVAY01000478.1:0-57285 GCA_900406395.1 Kernera saxatilis
TTAGTAGTATAATTATAATTCATTATTTAATATTTTTATATACAAAATTAAAATTAAAATTTAATATATCATTTAATATATTTTTCTAAATAATTGTATAACTAAAAATAAAAGTAGTTATAATTTTTTTTTTAATTTTAAAAACTTTAATTTATTAATTTATTTCTTATGATCTTATCCAATTCCATCCGAACTGGAATTTTTTTAACCAAACATAACCTAAACAAATTTTTGATTATTCCAAACATCAATTAGAATTTATAATTAGTAATCTAATATTTCATAAAATTATTATATTTCTTAATAAAAGAAATTAATGTTTTATACAATTTTCAACAAAAGAATACTCTTCATGGATATAAAATAAACCAACGTAATGTGTTTGATCTGCCATGTAGTATTTTTCAAAAGAATGAATAAAGAAAAAAAAAATTCTACTTTTTTCTAACCTGGTTGTGGTTCGACTGCTAGATAAAAAATAATTATTTTTTTTATTGAATGGGAAGTGAGGGACGGTTCATCCGCATGAGTGTATGAACCATCAAAAATATGTGTCACCATTCATTGCCTATGTTTGTTTTTGCGCTTTTATTCGTTTTCTCACATCTGTTCTAACAGATAAGAAAACTCCAACTATATATATACGAGTAATGAGTTTTAAAGTTTTATAATTTTAATACCTTATAAGAAAGACTTCAAAAAGTTTTGAAAACTGTATCATGTTAATTAATTTAGGTTATAAGAATATATGTTAATTAATTTAGAACAAAAGAAAAGAGATGAATGGTCGTGTATGTATACAGACTACAGTACACACCATGTATATACACAAATGTGCACACATGCAGTTACGTGTAGTGCATGTACGCATACATAAAATATATTATTATAAATGTTGGAATTTATATGAAAACGTCGAAGACAGGTAACATATATATGGTAATATATGGTAACATGACAGAGGCGTATCAAGAAAATGGTACGGTCCACATATTATATAAACATATTTTCACATGATTAAGAGATTGCACAATATCACAAAGAATCGAGCTGTGAATTAGTCAAAGGGTATATATTATCTAGTTTTATATTTTATCCATTTTTTTTTTAAGGAAACTACCCATTAGGAGTGGAAAGATAAAGCAAACTGAATCAAATCCAATAAAAAAGATTATCAAATCAAGCTAAATCGAAATGCACATTAATTAATATTTATTTCAAGCCAAAATATAGCCACAATAATCAAACCGGACCCTAGTTCAACGTTTAGAAAAGAAGATTTACGCTACAATAATCAACGGCTCTCTTTTGTTTTGTTTTGTTTTGGAGAAACTATGAACCTAAGGCTTACAAGTTCCAAATTAACAAAGAGAAAAAATTCATAATGAAACTAGACCGGAGTTAATTCAGTCCGACAAAGAGAAATCTTTAAAAAAGTTAAATAACAAAATTTTTACCTAACCAACGTATTAGAAATAGCCCAGTAAATCCATGTCTGATCGTTACATCTATATAAAATTTGTTACCAATATTTTAGGGTTCTATTTTTCTTTTTGAACACGTAAATAACCAATACAAATTGGAACCCGTCATATACTCATTGTCGTGGACAGATATGTCTGTTTAAGAAAAGAACAGTACTAGTAAATGGTTGTGTGACAAAACTCCTGATTCTTCAAGATTTATTACCAATTACAAAAAGTAATGATACAAAAAGGGTTCTTGTTTCTTGTACTTAATTACTTATATGGCTCGTGTAACAATGAACAGTGGCATTTTCTAATTTAATTGAGAGAGCAACGTTTGAAGGCTAAAAGCATCTTGATTCGTGTGCACACACATATGATACTATGCCCCATCGGATCTATCCCCTCTCACTCATATTCCCACATTGGGTAAAGTTTTTTTTTGTAATTAATATTTTTTCTTTTATCAATAATATTATATTCTAATATAGTTAAGTTCGGATGGTGAAACACCGATGACTAGTTCGTGTAGTTGGTATACATTTTCTTACCAAATTAGTAACAGTTTTCATCACGGTTAGACGAAAACCATGACTGAATTAGAGCAATTGTAATTTGTAACATAATTTATGTTTGCTGGTGTATCTCACCATACGCTATATTTTGTTGGTGCAATCAAACATGCATTATTACAATTGAAATATATAATGTGATTGATTCTAATTTGTGTAGCTAGCCAATCTTTTTCATTTATTTGAAGAGAATTATGATTTCAATCATATGTGTACCGGTAGGATTGACTTTTGAAGAGTATGACAATAATAAATTTATCTTATTTATATTTTGGGTGAAGAATAATATTACAACTCAATGCTGTCACTCAAAAGGAATTCTTTAAGATCAGATAACGTTGGCTATCAGGCTATGTATGTTATTCATCACATGATCTTTTACATATTTTCATACAAAAATCATTTAAATATGGATCATCTTATATTGGTTTTTTTTTTTTTTTTTTTTTTTTTTTTTTTGTGGTTTAACATCTTATATTAGTTATTGCTATTGTGTATAGATGATTTTTTTTTTTTTTAAATATATGAGTACCTAAGGAAACAAGCTTCAGTTACATACTTTAAGTTTTCTACTCTTCTGTTTCTAGCAGGCTAGCAGCCATGTCTTTTTTTAAATAGGAGTTATTTTTAAAAAACTAATGAATTATTAAGTGTGACAAAAAAAGACGAATTGTTAAATAGAAAGATATAAAACAAAGTAAGAAGATAATAAAACTTTTAAAACGAAAGATTGGAGGAGTTGTGGAGACAAAAGCAAAGCCCGTGAAGTAGTGCATGTGAGCACTAAAAGAGATGTTATAATCACTGCCCATTGACAAAATATAGACCCAATCACATGTCTCATCCTTTTTTACATGCACAAACACATACACACACACACACAGTGACACACATACACCACATATATATATATATATGTATATATATTAATATGTATGTACATGTTTCTCTCGGAAGAAACTAATACGACAAAATATTACCCAAGAAACTGTCGAGGTTTGCTCATCACTAAAAAAAAATATTTTTGATTCGGTACGTAATTATCAACGTAATAGACATACGTGCCACATTTACGATGAATGATTTGTTTTGAGTTAACATATTTATGTAACCTATAATGGGCAATGAGAACATCTGAAACTTTTAATCTAGTTAAACTTTAGATACAAACCCAAGTAAGATGTCGTCGTAGTGATAGTTGGCCAGAACTTTGGGAAAGCGAATTGTACCCCTCTAATATTAGTGACCACGAGTTCCATTCTCAGTAAAAACAAAATTGCTTTGTTCGGGCCTCTTGGATTTTTGAACTCCAGTCTAGATGCTTAAATTGTAGTGGGTTTACGGAAAACTTCTGCCTACAGGTTTACTCACTCATGGAAGTAGTCAGCACTAATCTTTAGTTTCGGTTTTGAGAAGTCGATAACCAGATATCCATTGCTAGTTTAAAAAAGAAAAAAAAAAATGGATACAATATTTTTGCATGTATTTAGGTGAGATGACAAAATTATAGAGACAAATTGAGTAAATGAAAAATGATGTGACAGAAGTAATTTTAGCCAATTTTTTATCCTTCATTTAACAAATGATTTTGTTTGTTTTTTTTCGTTCTTTCTGTAATATGTTATTTTATGTGGATATCTAATTTATTACTAATGCTTATAGTTTAAAATTTTATATTTATGATTTAATTTTGTTTAAATGTTATGAGATAGATATAAATTAGACGTTCACATTTGTAAAATAACAAGTTAAAATTACAAAAAAAAAACATGTAAATTTCGATA
This sequence comes from Kernera saxatilis, assembly GCA_900406395.1. Taxonomy (NCBI): domain Eukaryota; kingdom Viridiplantae; phylum Streptophyta; class Magnoliopsida; order Brassicales; family Brassicaceae; genus Kernera; species Kernera saxatilis. The sequence continues at coordinate 3,823 of OVAY01000478.1, forward strand.
ATTCCATGGTAAATACGGAGACCATAAGACACTTATCCGGTCACCACGATGATCCACATCAACAAACACCTCATTTTCAGTTGCCCCACTTTATGGTGCATATATATACATATATTATAGTCATGACTCATGATATAAACAAGTATATATGTATACATACATGTAAAAACAACCACCTCATTTTCAGCTGCCCCACTTTATGGTGCACATATATACATACATTATTATAGTCATATAAGTAAAGTATATATGTATTTGTATGCGAGTAGATTAGGTTTTGCAACAGGAAAGGTATATGTGTTTGTCTGAACAGGTGCCTCTTTGTGGTATGTTTGTCTTGGCTTGCTCTCATGTGCTTGAACCAACCAAAGTGGATGAGTCTCAACCAACCTTTACTCTACACGTGGCATATATATAGCCCCTGAAATTGTATTCATTCATTTCTAAACTAATCTTAATCTTCGATACCATCATTTTACAATTACAATTGTAATCACAAACAAACTTTCGATTAATTAAATTTATTTTATGTATCTCTAACCTAATAAAGAACATTTCAAGGAGACATGCATTAGAGTCCAGTAAGCCAAATCGGATATAACTAATCCAAAAAAGAGAGTAAAGATTTAGTTCGTGGTCAATGAACCGAAACTATCATTTTTGAGGGGACATTATTAAAATATCTCAATTATTGAACATTATTATGTAAAAGATATGTGTTTCTACTAGTTAGCAATTGATTTTAAATTAAAAACTCATAGTTCTTCATAAATGATCTAAATTCATTCAACATTACTCGAAATATCTGTAACATGAATCCAACGAATATCCGATAAAAAGATGGATAGTCATTTTAAGTATCCAAATTACAATATCCATCAATGTTTTAAGACTTGTAATTTGAATAACAATTTAGATATTCGATTTACCTTATTATTTATACGAGATACACGGTTTTATATAAAAACAAGTGACTAATAAGCTTAAATGAAAAGAACTGTATTTTAGTTTGTGTAGGGAATACATTCCATGCTACTTTCAAAAACAAAAAAAAAAATAATAATATAGGATAGTTCTCACTTTTCAATGATAATATTATTGTTAGGTAATAATAAAGGATACTAAGAATAACCAATGTCATAATCAAAATTATTTTAAATTTGCAACCAAAGCACACATTATAGTCATATGTGGATAAATATATGTGTAGTAGCAACCTTAGACAACAACAAAAAAAAAGCTAAAGACTTTTAAGTTTATTAGAAAAACAATATTTTCTTCATTACATCATGAAATTCCATGTTGGACTCCCGTGAGTCCTTCTATATTCTTGTGGACCGATTCCTTATATAAACCCCCAAAAAAACTTTTCCATTTCATTCAATCCGTAACAACAACAAATAAACCAAAGTCTCTTCCTCTTCTTCTTCTTATTTCTCAATTCACCACAAAGAGAAAACATATCATACCAAAAAAAAACATGATAATGAGAGAGAGTCAAAGGCTGAGAAGCTTCACAATGATGATTTTAATGGCAGTTTTGGTCTGGTCTGTAACTCTAGAGACCTGCATTGCCAGAAAAGGAAGACATTGGAGACACCATCATAGCAGCTCCTCCTCCTCCTCCTTGTCTGATTCCTTGTCCAGCAAGAAACCCAAAAGCCATGAGAACAGCAACAACAATAACCATTCCCAAAAGTCAAAACCCAAACCCAAACCAAAACCAAAACCGAAGCTGAAAACTCCGTCGCCAAAATCCGGTAACGGCTCACCTGTCGTGTCACAGCCACCACAAGTCCAACCACCACCACCTCCTCTTCCGTTGCAGCCACTTGAGGGCTCTCAAGAATTCAATGTGCTTGATTTTGGTGCTAAGGGTGATGGCATGAGTGATGACACTGAGGTACAAACTCAAAAGATTTCATTATCAGTTACATAATTCACCAATTCAATGGTTCTTGGTTAATCAAGAATTTTAATCTTCCTTTTCATGAGAATTAAAACAAACAGAATGTGAATTACAGTTGAGAAGGTAACACGAGACAGAGCAAGAAACAGAGCTCCAAAAAAGCTTTCTCTTTATCTGTAAAGTCAAATAACTGTTTTTTTTTTTCTCTTTTTTCCTCTCAATGTTTTAAATTTTCCAAAAAGCAAACAAATGAATATAGAGACATGACAACAAAACTACCCGATTTAAGAGGGGACCAGAGTCTCTGTGATTATCCTCCATAATTGAGTTTGCTCTGAGAGAAAAACAAACAAACAAAAATGGTGATTAAAAGAAAGCTTTAACAATATCTGCAGGCGTTTGAAGCGGCGTGGGCATCTGCTTGCAAAGTCGAAGCATCAACGATGATCATACCGCCTGATTACATCTTCCTCGTTGGCCCGATTTCCTTCTCGGGTCCTTATTGTCAAGCAAACATTGTATTCCAGGTGAGAACTTTGATCATCAAGATTAGTAAAATTTCTAAACAAAACTGTACCTTTTGGATTGAAAGATTTAAGCTTTTTTGTTTGGTTGCAGCTTGACGGGATGATTGTAGCTCCTACGGATTCAGAGACATGGGGAAGAGGGCTAATGTGGTGGATCGAGTTCACGAAGCTTAAAGGAATTACAATACAAGGGAATGGTGTTATTGATGGAAGAGGCTCTGTTTGGTGGGAACAAGATTACCCTTTTGATTATCCTACCGACGATGACTTCAAGCTCATTGTCCCGTTGAACAATTCGGTCCAAGAACGCCCTCCAATGCCGGTATAAAGCATCGCCTTCTTCGTCCTCTTCTTCAAATCCACACAACAATCATCTAACAGCAAACTCTGTTTTCTGTTTGTTTTGACTTCACATGGCAGATAAGAAGTGAGCTTAATGAAATGCCAAGCATTAAACCAACGGTGAGAAACAAACTGAAATAGTCTCTACTTGTTTTTTTACTACACGGTGAAATCTTTTGTTTACCTCGGGTTTCACGGTGCAGGCGCTTCGGTTCTATGGAAGTATTGACGTGACAGTGACGGGAATAACCATTCAGAACAGTCCTCAATGTCACCTCAAGTTTGATAACTGCGTCCAGGTGTTAGTCCATGACATTAATGTAACTTCTCCAGGAGACAGTCCAAACACAGATGGGATTCATCTTCAGAACACAAGAGATGTCATGATTCATACCACCACACTAGCTTGCGGTATAAACCCATTTAATTAGTCGAAAAACTCGTACAAACCGGGTCTCAATATCGTTAATTGATTCCTCTGTTTTGCTCTGTTTTGCAGGAGATGATTGTATTTCGATTCAAACGGGTTGCTCCAATGTGTATGTTCACAATGTGAATTGTGGACCAGGACATGGTATTAGCATTGGGAGCCTTGGTAAAGACAGTACCAAAGCATGTGTCTCCAACATAACAGTTCGAGATGTAGTTATGCACAACACAATGACCGGTGTCCGAATCAAGACATGGCAGGTGAATAAAAACACTGAATGAGTCAAATATTACCCACCAATGTCTAATTTTGATATTTGGGAAATGCTAATGCAGGGAGGTGTAGGATCAGTGAAAGGAATACTTTTCTCAAACATTCAACTCTCAGAAGTTCAGCTTCCGATAGTGATCGATCAATTCTACTGTGATCACAGCAAATGCAGGAACCAGACTTCAGCAGTGGCTGTAGAAGGAGTCATTTATGAGAAGATACGAGGCACTTATACCGTAAAGCCTGTGCATTTTGCTTGCAGTGACAATTTCCCTTGCATAGATGTGCAACTATCAGGCATAGAGCTAAAACCAATGCAACAACAGTATCACATGTCTGATGCATTTTGCTGGAAAACATTTGGAGAGCTCAATTCACCAACCGTTCCACCGATTGATTGCTTACAGATCGGAAAGCCACCGAGAAATGGAGTCCATTCAGATCATGATATCTGTGTATGACCTGCAGGGAAATATTTAGATGTAAAATGATTGTATATCTTTAGCACGAATACTACTATTTACTTCATACGGATTACAGATTTTATAGTTAGTTTCTCTGTTGATTTGTCCCATTGTGTGAGAGTGTTGTGTAGTGTTTAGGAGGTTATAAAGTTTTTTCCTTCTCCAGAGTAATTAAGGCAGACTCTTAGGAGAGAAATCAAAAACAAAAAAAAACTGCCTGATTGCTTTGTTGAAGCAGTATATGTATATTGTTTGTATAACTTAAAGTTTGATTGTTTTCATATATATATTTATCAAGACATGACGGTCCAGAAACAGATTGCAAGTTGACAGAAATGAACATAAGACCAATTCTCAGATGAAATGAAAATTTATATATGTGTGTGTGTGGAAGGTATTGACTTATTTATTAATCCACCGGTTTCCTCTATTCTTTCTCCAAATTGTTAAGCTATTTGTTGAATTTGTTATTAAAATTTACATATAAATAAATAAAGCGTAACACATTAATTCAAAAAGCACCAGTGGTCTAGTGGTAGAATAGTACCTGCCACGGTACAGACCCGGGTTCACTTCCCGGCTGGTGCAAATGAGCGATGAGGATTTAGGCTTCATCGAAGGTTGGGTCCTTCGCATTCTTCTGATTTCTCGGATGAGATAAGGCCTTGTGACTGAGCCTCTCTTACTTTTTTAGCCTCAAAAGGAAAAAAAAAAGCATAACACATTAACATAAAAATGAGTCTCTTTCACGAACTGAAAAACGATTTTATGTTAAGATGCTATATAAAGATTGTTATAGATATTTTGTAATATACAAAAACGTTTGGGTTAAATTCATCAATTTAAAAGTGTTAACATTTGAAAGTTTGTTTGATTTCAAAAAATTTACTAAATAGTCCAAAAATATGAGGTAAATATTGTATATATCAAAGAAACAAAAAAGAGGATATGTCCGAAGATTTGTAAAATTAGAAAATATTTTTTGAGTTTATCTCTTCTCTGAGTTTATCTTTTCCACCAAGTTAGAAGGTTCTCCGATTTAAATGTTACGTCTATATCTACTGTATATATTGATATTTTTAAAGAAAAAACAAATTTATGAGATCAGTGAAAGACGATTTTATGTTAAATGTTCGGTATTTTGAATAAAGGGATTCATTTTTATTCGCTAAGTATTATGATGTGGAACCTATTTTCAACAGTGAGAGAGCATAGGTAAGTCTCTACTTGACTAAAGGGACTCATTTTTGCTAAGCAAAACACATTGTGATAATGTAAGAGAGCACAATTTCAAAATTTGGAAGCATATATTAATACAACAAAGAATATAAGGTTGTAGCTAGAAGAGTTTCTTCCATTCAATCTTGAAATATAAATTGACCTTAAAATTGTATATGACTCGTTTTGATGTTAAGAGTAGCTGATATCCTCTTTAGATGGAAAAGAAAAATATATTTCTTTCCTTTGAATAATTTTGGTACGAACTCGACATTGATTTGGTATGATAGGAACCTGAAAGATAAACTTATTTGCATTTCATCTTCCAGTATTTGTAGAGTCGGTCCTGAAATTGTGGGGGTTAGAAACAAAAAATAATTGAGATTTTTTTTAACGTTTAGAAAATTGAGGGTCTATTACTATAAAAATAACAAATTTGGGACTAATTTGCAAATAATTTTCTATAAAGATTTGAAAAAAAAAAAATTGGGGGCCAAGATTCTGTTCAGGGACCCTGGGTACTTGTCGAGGCACATTCAAGGTACATGTGTGTTGTTAATTTGTAGCTTTTGAGTTATGTTATTGTTCTCCTATCCAATTAAAAGACAAACAAACATCAGATTATATACAAAATGCATTGCAGAAACCTATATAAGTATATATGTGTGGAAGGTGTTGAATTTGGCTACGCCAAAGCTAACCCGGACAAAGGAGAGAAGAGACGGTCACAGATCCAAACAGACAGAGATCCGAATTTGAGCTATATATTATATATAAACTGAAAATAGAACACAGTAATCAAATAGCACCAGTGGTCTAGTGGCAGAATAGTACCCTGCAACGGTATAGAGGCTTCAACGATGGTTGGATCCTTCGCACACTTCTGATCTTGGATGTGATATAGCACTGTTACTGAGCTCTCTTTTTTTTTTCTTCTAATTCTGCATCATTTTCTGATAAACTTGAGTATATATATATATATACAGTTACTGATTATAGCATTGGTAACGAACTCATAACTCATAACGACATGGTGGCTTGTTTCCAAGTCACAGCCCGATCCGTATGTTAGACTGTTAGTATGTTACCCTTGAGAGCTAACTCTTTCCAAATTGATTGAAAAATGTATGTAAGTACAACGATGGTCAATGCTCTGTTTCCGTTTTCTGTTACAACCGATCAGAAACAACATTTTGACTCTGGTTCTGAGTCTAATCATAATCAACTGAAATATTCTTCATAAGTTGTCATGTATCAAAATTTCTGTAAACAGGATGTAAAGCTTCAATTTTGGTGGTTGTGATGGTTTTATTTTATTTGGTGTGCCAATATATGCATGTACATATACCGATATACGATAGTGTTAATGTGGTTTATGGAAACTGTTTGAAATACAAGGTTTTCTAATTAGGTTTAGTGGGATTCTTGAGACAAAGGAGGAGGCGAAATCAAACTACCCATAAAAAACTGAGTTCACTAACAAAAAGACTGTTTTTTTTACCATCATGTGGCCACAAATAACTTATTCGAAAAGAAAAGACTTGTAACCCAAGGCACCTTTGGAGACGATTATGCGCGTATCCTCTGTGTATATAATCCAATTTCAGTCTAGTTTTTCATAACCGGATCTCCTACGCCAAGTAGCACTCTTATTCTTAGCATTCCAAAAGAAAATAACATCCTTAAAGGACGAAGCTTTAGGAGAAGCAGATTTGGCCTTCTTCTTATTCAGTTCATCTTTGAGTTCCGACACCTTCTGCTCCAATGACAAAACTTTGGCAGCAGATTTGACCTTCTCCGTGTTCAGTTCAACCTTGAGATTCTTGACGTGCTCCTTTAGTTCTCGGACTTGATAACCATCAGCATTTGCTTTCTTCCTCTCCAAGGAAACCTCATCAAGCTTTGTCTTTAACCAGTCTAGCTTGAATCCTGCTTCTGTCAGATCGATCAACTCACTGACAGCGTTGCTTAGCTCAGTCTCGGAGATGCTATGTGGAGGCTTGTTTAGTGTATCGGTGAGACCGAGGAGGATATTCATGTATGTTGTCTTCACCAATTGGTTCTTTGGTCTGAAATTCACTGCAATGTCCGGGTGCTTCACGAAAAGGCAACTCACTGAAAACACCTACCAACGAGAGAAAAATGTAATTATGATGTTAACCAGATCCAATCCTAGATAAGCGAATATTCAAACAAAAAAAAAAGACATGAAGAAGAAGCATACTCATAATTAATCATACCTGAGAATAAAGAACTTGGAAACTATTGTAATCTAACATCTCCTTCCCAGTTACATCTCCTTCATTAACAACTTCAAATACTTTTACTTCGACTTTAACTATCAATTTGTTCTTGTTCTTCTCCAAAAACCCTTTTTCTCGAAGCTCTTTAAGAGGCAAGGCCCTTTCCCTACCCCATCCTGAGAGCTGAGCGCAAAACAAGCTGCATGATGACTCTGTAAGATAATTAAAAACAGAAAGATTAAGTCTTCATCAACCAGATATTTATAGATATACATGCATGGAAGATAAGTTAATTACCATCAGTTCTGAAGAGCTCTTTGCCTGATTGATTCAACAGAACAAAGGAATACTTAGCTCGCCTTTTCCATCCAGGTCGCAACGATTCAGGATTCGCAACGCAGAGGTACATAGACAAGTGATCATCAATAATACTTCCTCTGGGATAAACCTTAACAAACCTGAAAAAAAATAATTAGAAAACAGATTTAATTTATCAAACGTTGAACATCTTTAAGTTATTCTGTTGAATTGAATCAAAACACACATGCATATATATATATACACAAACTTGTTTTTAGTTTAGTACCATTCGCAGCCGCCGCCAAAGAATGTTGGAGATGATATCGAAGCTTCCTTCTGCGAGAAGTTATCTATCTCAAACGTGAAACTCGTCTGCTCCATATCTCTCGCTTTTCTTTCTTAGGCTTTGTTACTTGGAGCAAAAGACGACCGTAATTTCTCACAAACTTGTTTTTGATACTACTTCACCCATAAACCGGTATCTTTATATAATGCTTTTCTAAATCCTAATTCAAAAGTAATAGGGAAACTTCAAAACTAATCATAATCTAACAAGAATTATATAAGTTTGTTAGACGCCAAAATCATAGATACGAAAGAAAGAGGGGCACTCTCGAGGTTATGCCACATCATCATTTTCGACTGCTGTGGAGGTGACACGTGTCATTTTATGTTATTTAATGATAATTTTTTTTTTTCCATCTCATGATTCTCGTCAACTTGTTGATAACCTCTCTTATTAAATCAATGGACAACTTTAACAAGCTGTTACAACGATCGAACGACTGCTATCTACAGGCAGTGGTGGCACTTTGCGACTTTTCATCGGTCGGAGACGCTAACGAAAACGCATGCATCTGGCTATGCTGACAAGATCGTGGTGTATCTTTTCGAATTCTCTGATTCTATTCGGAGTTTTTTTGTTTGTTTGAAAAAAGAGTTTATACATATGAATCACAATGTGAAATATTCAATGGATCTTGGATTTTGACAAATTATTGGTGTTTTGTTTCTTCTTGGATATAGTACTGTTTATTATTCGATAAAAGAAAAAGGATATAGTGTTAATTATAGAGTAGGTTCCGGAAATTGAAGTCCGGCTCGAGAATTTGAATATAGAGGCAGCGGTTGGAGAAGTTAGTTAATCCTTAGACTAGGAAGCCTCATCTATCTTCGCCTTTTCCTATGGCGTTAGGGTTTGAGTCCCATGTTAGGTTTCCATTGCACTATGAACCGAACCCGCGTGCAGACCATTCCAAAAGGCTTTCAAAAGCAAACGAACCGGCGTTTACTCTTTGATCAAGAGAATAATCTAACGAAATGATCCATTGTTATGTCTCCTCTTTTCAATATATGCTATAGATTCTTCACTTTATTTTTGTTAAGTTGTTACCTAATAATATTTATTATCTCACATAGGCTCCAGTTTCAGTCTAGTTTTTCATAACCGGATCCCCTATGCCAAGTAGCACTCTTATTCTTAGCATTCCAAAAGAAAATAACATCCTTAAAGGACGAAGCTATAGGAGAAGCAGATTTGGCCTTCTTCTTGTTCAGCTCATCTCTGAGTTCCGACACCTTCTTCTCCAATGACAAAACTTCGGCAGCAGATTTGACCTTCTCCGTGTTCAGTTCAACTTTGAGATTCTTGACGTGTTCCTCTAGCTCTCGGACTCGATAACCATCAAAATTTGCTTTCTTCCTCTCCAAGGAAACCTCATCAAGCTTTGTCTTTAACCAGTCTAGCTTGAATCCTGCTTCTGTCAGATCGATCAACTCACTGACAGCGTTGCTTAGCTCAGTCTCGGAGATGCTATGTGGAGGTTTGTTCAATGTCTCGATGAGACCGAGGAGGAGATTCATGTATGTTGTCTTCACCAATTGGTTCTTTGGTCTGAAATTCACTGCAATGTCCGGGTGCTTTGCGAAAAGCCAACCCACTGAAGCAACCTGCCAACGAGAGAAAAATGTAAATATGTTAACCAGAAAAGGGAATCAAAAGGAAGAAAAAAACAAGAAGAGGAAGCATCCTTATAATTACCTGAGAGCAAAGAACTTGGAAACCATTGTAACCTACCGTCTCCTTCCCAGTTACATCTCCTTCATCAACAACTTCAACTACTTTTACTTCGACTTTAACTATCAGTTTGTCCTTCTTTAAAAACCCATTTTCTTGAAGCTTTTTAAGAGGCAAGGCGTTTGGCCTACCCCGTCCTATAAGCTGTGCGCAAAACAAGCTGCATACTTCTGTAAGATAAAAACAGAAAGATTAATTCTTCATAAGTCAGATAAGTTATAGATACATGGAAGATAAGTTCATATATTACCATCTTTTCTGAAGAGCTCTTTGCCTGATTGATTCAACAGAACAAAGGAAAACTCAGCTCGCCTTTTCCATCCAAGTCGCAACGATTTAGGATTCGCAACGCAGAGGTACATAGACAAGTGATCATCAATACGATCTCCTTTGGGATAAACCTGGACAAACCTGGAAAAACAAAAATTAGACAACAGATTTAATTAATCAAACGCTTTTTTAGTTGTACATCTTATAATATAGACCTTAAAAGAAGTGTTTCTGTTGAATCTAGAGGAAGAATCAAAACACACATGTATATAAATATGATCTTTTAATTTAGTACCATTCGCAGCCACCGCTTAAGAAATTTGGAGATGATATCATAGCTTTCTGCTGCGAGAAGTTATCTACCTCAAACGTGAAACTCGTCTTCTTTTGATCCTCCATATCTCTTCCAAAATCTTTTCTTTTCTTAGGCTTTGTTACTTGGAGCAAAAGACGACTTTAATTTCTCACAAACTTGTTTTTGATACTTCAGTACCCATAATTCGGTATATTTATAAAGCTTTTCAAAATCCTAATTCAAAAAGAAATAAGGAAACTTAAAAACTAATCGTTCCTCTTAATAATCTAACAAGAGATATAAGTTTGTTGACACGAATAATAATTAAAAATTTATAACAAACCAGATATTAACCCAAATAAAATTATTTTGGATTTATTTTGGTCAAATTATTTATGATCTATACAACTTAAACCTGATCTAAAATCTTAAAAAATTGAACCAAATTTTATTTAGATTGAATTTGGTACAATATTTCTTAATCTAAATAACTCAAACTCAATCCAAAACCTAAACAACCCAACACAAACCTTAATTTGGCCACCCCTTTATTAAGGAATGATCAGTCATGAGTAAGTACACAGTCTCTGAGTGACTTGCAGTAGCAACCAGTCTATGCAAACTCATTGGACATCGTGAGGCATAAGTTTGTTGGGAGAGACATATAACGAAGAGAAGATAATATTGCCCTTGCAGATTCTCTTATGAGTGTTCATTCTGTGTTTCATGATGGCAAGAACATTGTTTAGAATGTGGAGTCATTTGGTAACATCAGTTGCTGCTTTTGTTTCAAAACATTTACCTTTTTGATTCTTAGGGTTTCAGCCTATGCTAGATTTATCAACCTAAGATTGGGGAAAAGAAAGATAAAGATAAAACACATGAAACAGAGTGTATTGATTCATGTAGTGTTCAAATCCATTCCTTATATACCGACACTGCAACTTTATTTGAAGGAGAAATAACCCTTTCCAATGGTTTATCAACATAAAACCCCTTCAAATGACACCAAATCCCAAGTGTATCATCACTCAGACAACCGGAGTCAGAAGTGATTTCCCAGAAAAGTGCGTTTCTAAGTTACCCACCACTAGATCGGCCATGGCATTCCGTGTCTCCACTGTGCCACTCCCAACGTGTGGGGCCAGAACCACATTTTCAAGGCCAAAGAGCTCCTCGGGCACGTGTGGCTCCTGCTCAAATACGTCCAGCGCAGCCCCACCTAGCCGGCCTTCTGTTAGAGCTTTCACAAGCTCTTGCTCATCAACATGTGGTCCACGCCCTATGTTTATCAACACACCTTTTGCTCCTAATGCATCCATCACCTGCCGGTCCACAATGTGTCTTGTCTCCTCCGTCAACGGGCATGCCACCACGAGGATGTCTGAGTTTTTAGCAAGCTCAACCACCGTTGGATAATACTTGTAGGCTACATCAGGCTTCACTGTTCTCGAGTAGTAATTGATTGGGCAGCTAAATGCTTCAGCCCTCGTTGCAATGGCGGTCCCAATTCTACCTAGACCAATGATTCCCACAGATTTTCCACTAAACTGAATCAATAAGAAAGAATGTTCAGTTCTCCGATATGAAACTAAAGCAGAGATAGAAGATCAGATAAGCAGATTCCAAGAATAACAGAAGCTTTAACACAACATATACTAATCTACAGGTGCATGTAAATCACATCCTTTGAGACACTAAAATCAAAACCAGAAGTGAACCTGTCACAAAAAGAAGTTCAATTTTCAAAGACATGTGAGAGTTTCTCATTGATCAAACAAGCTACTGTGTCAAATCTGAATTAGCCCTCACGATCATAACTTTTCAATCTGAGCATCAAAACCATTCTGGCTTGAAATCAAATTATAGTATGCGAAGAGTACTAGAGAGTAGAGACCTTAGTAGTGAGTTGGAAGTCACCGCTCTTCCATTTTCCGCTCCTGACATAGCGATCGCACTCACACAAGCGTCGGAGGAGAGCCAGGATAAGCCCAATCGCGAGATCTGCGACGTCTTCGGTGAGAACGTCGGGAGTGTTGGTGACGCGGATCCCTTTTTCCTTGCATTTCCCCAAATCGATCTTGTCGAGGCCGACGCTGAAGCTGGAAACAATCTCAAGCTTGGGAAGATCGTTGATGAGCTGAGCATCAGCTCCGGCAAAAGCATTTCCAACGACGGCGCGGATGGAGTTCCGATGAGTTTCCAGAAACACGGATTTCTCCGGAAAAGTCCAGAAGCGAAGAAGGTTGAAGCGCTTCTGAAGCTCGTTCTCGAGGTAGGAGGACATGGGGCACATCATAAGGACTCCGATTGATTCCATATTCGGAAAAGCTCCAAGCGCAGAGGAGTGAGTGGTCGGTATAGGGTTGACCAGGGAGGATGATGTGTCTCAGGGGACACAGTGAGAAGAGCAACGTAGAGATAAATATGGGCCGATATCATTTAGGCCCATAATAGAAATGGCCCATAACGTCATTTATTTGGGCATGTGGAGATCTTTTCCGAGTCGATTTTGTTTATTAGTCTTGATAAGTTATTAGTATGTCTAGGCTTATGCCAGTAAAAACAATGTCATATAACAAGTCTTTATTTAACAAACTCATATGTTTTAGCCTTTTAGAACTGATAATGATGGTAAGAGAATATAAACATAGATATAATAGTAATAAGTTTTGACAATATTGTCCTCAAATCTTAAAACTCACATATTTTAAGATTTGATTATGTGGATCTCTACATCTCAACTAAAATAGCGGATGAGATTTTGAACGAATTTAGAAATAATCGAGAGTTAAGTACTGCCCTAATAATTCAAAAATCTTGGGGTTCGTAAACCTAAATGTCAAGGATAAAAGTTCGAGTAATTTTTTTTTAAAATCAATAACGACAATCATTGACAAGAAAGTTTAAGCAATGCATAGTAACACATAAGTGTATAGTTTTATTAAAAAAATAATAATATTTCAGAGTCGACAAAAAATGTAAAGAATCTTACAATAAGAGTTAAAATTGATGGGAACAATAATAATTAATGATTTCAAATTAAAAAATCAATAAAATAATAATATTTCATATTTAATAGAAAAATGATTTAGCCACATGGATCATAACTAAATGTTACCATCACGACGACATAGTTTAGACATTTCACAACCAGCATGGTAATGGTTAACCGGAGTTTTGACACATGAATTTGGGTTTTTATAGCTGCATCCTGGAATTCTGTCTTTTGCTATGGCTCCATAACCTAATGATTTTCTTGCTTCTCCGATTCCACAAAAAACTGATAATATAATCATCATTGTAACAAATAAAAAAGCAGTAAAACTCTTTTTGTATGAAGCCATTGTTTTTTTTAAAGATATTTGAATTTGTTTCTTTTTCTGTGTTAATATATTTTGTAATTTGAATGAGTCATTATTAATTTGCGTTTCTTTCATTTATAGCTAGAGAGTTGTTTCTAAATAAAGAAGGCCAGTGCATAAAGAGTATAGTGGCTATATTAATATATCGTTTGTTGTTTTCAGTTTTGTTTAACTAGCACGAAATTTCAAAATAGAAAGATATTCAATGGTTTTTGAGCATGGCAGCAAATTTAAACCGTTTAACAAATTATGAGCAATGTGTAGTTGTCGCATAATTAAAATTTGATCTTATAATATTATTGAGCAATCCAAATTTTGGCGTTAACGAATTCTATGGACAAGTCTGTTTCTTAACAAGTGGTCTTGGTCCATTCTCGTGCATGGACACATCGAGCAGTTGTATGATCCCATGAGTGCCACTTTTTGTTGTTAGCACCATAATTTTAACAATGGGCAAAACTGATTTGTGTAGCAAATTACAGATAATCGAAATAAAAAATAAGAACTATATACTACCGTAGTTGACACGGAAGTGAGATGAAGCAGAGTCGAGATTACGATCTCTCTCTTTAATCCTTTAAACGCCCGTAGTGTGCCGGTTTGGATACGCTCAAGAATTCCAAAATACAACTACTTGTCTCTTCGGTCTCACAGCAAGAACTGAAGTCGGCGAACGCTAGAACTGTGTTGCACTTTGAGACTCAAAAACACAGAGAAGAAGAAAAGAGGGATCGTTATTGTTGGTGTGTATGTGTTTAAGAGAGGAGGATGACTTCATCTTTTTAAAACCACGAAAGCTCAACGTATAGAGCACAATAAACAAGAGAATATTGACTTAATTGAGATTTGATTCTCTTAATGTCATTGACATGATTTGCTAAAAGTCAATTAGCTTAATTGTCAGTTAATATGACGTTACCCACACATCAATTTAGAGGAGATATTTTTGATTTATTCTACAAAATAATTCAAAAAAAATTTGACCAAAATATTATTTTTTTGTCAGTTGGCCTGTTTGCCAAATTCTGAAGTTCAAGACCAAAGTCTGATCCGGATATCTCCTCTCTCCAATACATCAAAGTGTATTCAAAGTTTTGAGCCTTGTTATGAGATTTCCATTTTAATAGTACATTTTGGAAACGAAAAAAAATTTGGCATTCACTAATGGGAAATAGCTCAATCTTATTTTCTATTTCCTCTAGTTATGAGTCTCATTTTGGTATTCATTAATGGAGAATTGTAGTATACTAGTAGGCTCTCTTACAATACAGAGAGGGCAAAAGTTATAAATAGGAACAAAAGGGATGAATTTGAAAAGGAATAATAATGTTAAGGTTCTTTTTGTTATTTTAAAATTTCTCCCCTCCTTTCCAATATTCTTCAGTTACCGTCAAATTTATCCCGTTTGAGTCATCTTCTTCCCAAATTCAATTCTTCTCCAAAACCCTAATTTTCGGGGGCCTGTGCAGTCGCACAGTTTGCTCAAAACTATAGACGCAGATGGAGATTGTCGAATCTTTAGAAGAGATTCCAGTGCAAAACCCGCAAGTCGAAGACTTTTCATGGGCTGATTTGAGCTGGACCAAATTCGGGACATCGGAGCATCACGACGATGTAGCACTGATTCCTTACGCAAGAGTCGACGAATTCATCATCGGAGAATGCTCGAACCCAGAGTGCCCTACACGATTTCACATCGAAAGAGGAAGGAAACGCTCTCGAGGCAGCCTCAAGGAGTACAAGAGCGATGAGTATTTGGAATATAGACTGTAAGTTTCAATCTCTGAGTAACGCAGAAAACTCCATTTCCGGTTTTGGATTTTCAATTGTTTTACTTCTTCGTTGTGAAGGTATTGGTGCTCCTTTGGTCCTGAAAACTATGGAGAAGGAGGTGGTGTTTTGCCCAGTAGAAAATACCGTCTCAACACTAGAAACCGAGCTGCGAGGCCTCAATCGATGAGAGGATGTACATGTCATTTTGTGGTGAAACGGCTATATGCTCGTCCTTCGCTTGCGCTTCTCATTTACAATGAGAGACGCCATGTGAACAAAGCTGGGTTTATCTGTCATGGACCTCTTGATAGAGATGCTATTGGCCCTGGTGCAAAGAAGATTCCTTATATATGCAATGAAATTCAGCAGCAAACTATGTCTATGATCTATCTTGGAATTCCTGAAGAAAACGTTTTGGAGAAACACATTGAAGGGATTCAGAGGTATTGTGGCTCTGATGCAACGGTTAATAGTCTTGCCTCTCAGTATGTTCATAAACTTGGGATGATTATCAAACGTTCGACTCATGAGCTGGACTTAGATGATCAAGCTAGTATCAAGATATGGGCTGAGCGCAACAAGAAATCCATCTTCTTTTATCAGGAATCTTCGGAAACAGATCAGTTCATGCTTGGGATTCAAACGGAGTGGCAGTTGCAGCAACTCGTCCGTTTTGGGCATTGTAGTCTCGTTGCAGCTGATTCGACATTCGGGTTAAAGAGACTTAAGGTAAAATGGATATTTTTTAATTTATTTCTGTATCTGCTTTTGAGAAAGTTATGTGCTTGATCCTGATCACTTAAACACTATATCAGTATCCTCTCTGGACGCTTCTTGTATTTGATTCAAGACATCATGCTCTCCCTGTCGGTTGGATTATCTCTCGTAGCTATTTGAAATCTGATGTTGAGAAGTGGATGAAAATACTACTCCAACGCGCCAAGAGTGTTGAGCCTGGCTTTAAGATCAATGGCTTTATCATTGATGATGCTGCAACAGAGATTGATCCCATAAGGCATGAATGATGATGCTTCAACTCTGTAAAAAGTTCTAAAATAGGATAAAAGGTTTATTGTAAACTGACTCAATTCCGTCTTTTTTTTCTTTTCAGGGACACATTTTGTTGCCCCATCCTTTTCTCTCTTTGGCGTGTTCGTAGATCATGGCTTCGGAATGTTGTGAAGAAGTGCGATAACATTGAGGTCCAAAGAGAGTTATTCAAATGTTTAGGAGAAGTTGTGTACAGCATTTGGGATGGAGTAGATACATCTAAGGCTCTAGAAAGGTTAACTCAGGATTTTGTTGATCAAACCGCCTTCATGCAGTATTTCACATCCACTTGGTTGCCTAAAATAGGTTAGACGTTTCCCATTCACCATCTTATCCCTATTATATAGAACCTCCGGTATCGCTGCTGACAAGAGCTCATGTAACTTTTAGTCTAGTGCCTTATGTGTTTTTCAATTTTTACAGGAATGTGGCTCTTAACTATGAAAAATCTTCCACTTGCAAGCCAAGAAGCATGTGGTGCTATAGAAGCTTACCATGTAAAGCTTAAAGTAAAACTGTTTGACGATACACACCTTGGTGCCCTTCAGAGAGTAGATTGGTTAGTACACAAGCTGACGACTGAACTCCATTCGAGCTATTGGCTTGATCGGTATGCTGATGAAAGTGATTCTTTCCAAAATGTTAAAGAAGAATACATAGCTTCTACTTCATGGCACCGAGCGATGGAGATTCCATACTCTGCTGTTACACTAGACGAAAATAACATCCTCGTTGCAAAGGTCCAGTCTCAGAGAGACGCCAATGTAAGACGAGTTGTTTGGAACCCAGGTTCGGAGTTTGCCTTCTGTGATTGCGCTTGGTCTTTGCAAGGGAACTTATGCAAACACATCATAAAGGTAAATACAATGTGTGAGAACCGCGAAGGCTATGGTGACTCAATGTCCTTGCGGTCATTCAAAGAGAAACTGAGAAACATAAAGATGAAACCTATGGATGACTCGATTGCCATGGATCTATCAATGGCATTGACGCTGCAGATGTTTGATCAGGTAAAGCAGCTGGTGCAATTAAGCGGAACAGTTGATATCAGCAACATAGTCAACGATTTGCCTGTTAAATGGGGTTGTAAGAAAGGCAGAACAACCATAGGCATTCCTGCTTCTATTGCTGCCTTTACAAAGAAAAGGAGTCAGAAACGAAAACGATAAGTGGGAGATGAGATGATAAGTGGTTGCATAGATCACTTGTCTTTGCTCCTAAGATATCACCAGCAGGATTTAAAGTAGCTTCAGAGTTAGAAAATTCATAGAAGGTTAGTAATAGTTTATAGGTTCTGACACCAACCGTTGCTTTTTGTTTTTATTTTTTGTTTTGTTTTTCTGATGTTTAAGTGTAAATCCTTCTCTCCAGATTTTTGTTTTATTGCAAAAAATTCACAAGCAGTCGCAATTTTAATCCTTTTTAAGGTAATTACAGATAAAGGGCTCATGGAGACAGAACAAGAAACAGAGCCCATTACGTTCATACTGAAAAAAAATCAAATTGTTATTTTTGAGAATCTAGAAGCCATTAGTTTTCAAGTATTTGGACGAAACAGAGTGTAAGCTTCATAATGAAGAAGACGAAGACATGGATTTTAAGTCCATTAGAGTCCTGCGTTATTGAATTTGTGATTTGTAAAACCTAGAAAAAATCGGTAGTCTCTCAAAAAAAAAAATTTCTAATAAAAATTCAAAGATTTTTAAAGATTAACACAATTGGATAAAGCTATATATATACTCATACATACATATAGCAGATTCCAAAAATCTTAGGCACAGGAAAACCAATACCAGGTTTTAAATCTCCCAAGTCATCGTCTCTATCTGTTTTTTTTTCTGCTTTTGTTATGAATCGTTGATGATAATCATGTTATATAATGTGTTTGGAGACAAGAGTATTTAGCATTGTGATTCAGGGATTAAGAGCCATGGATTTTCACCACTAAGTCTTCAACTATGTGATTCAATGTATAAAGCATATACATATAGCAGGTCCAAAACCTTCAAAATTGTTTTCTTTTTTTTTTTTTCAAGGGCACAAAAGAAAGGTACAACGTTTTCAGTACCCATTCGTCAATCAATGATCCTGCTTCACTTCCAGGTATGGTGTTAGACAAAAGCAATTCAATTTCTTAATTGTTTTTGCTTTCTGGATTTAGTTGTGACTAGTGTCTCTGACATGTTAACTAGAACGTAAGAACATCAAACCGTTGGAACCGAACCGACCGGCCGAGTTTTAGTAAATTCGGTTTCTATGGGAAAACCGATCGGGAGTATTTACATAATAGTTCGGAACTCGGCTCGGTTCGGTTTAGAACCGAATTTGAATACAAACTGATCGGTTTTTGGTGCAGTTATTAAAACCTCAAAAAGCCCTAGATATTCATTTTTTGGGCGACACCTTTCTCGCTTGAACTCTTCTCTAGTCTCCTTCTTCCGTTTCTCCCTTTAGATCGGTTCTTCTCTTTTCCCTTGGATCTCTTCTCCACTCCTTATTCGTCTTTGGTTGCTTATAATAAGCCGTAAACACTTGTTCTTGACTTTGCTTGCTTATCCTTTTGGATTTTAAATCGATTTTTTTTTGTCTTCAAACACTTTTAGGTATTGGTGGGTTTAACAATCACCGTGATGGTTGATCACAGAGAAGCAAAAGGTGAATACATTCAATGGAGACCAGAGGAGAGCAAATTGTTGATTGAACTAGTCGCAAAATGCTTCAAGCAGGGATTAGTTGATCCCCATGGAAGAATGTTCAAGAAAACCGTCGAGACGAAGATACTTTCGGTTCTTAACGAGAAATTCAATTGCCGGAAGACTTATAAGCATTATATAAACCGTATGAAGATCTTGAAGAACCAATACCGAGATTTCGTCAATCTTCTTCATTTTGATCCTAAGTTTGAATGGAATCCAATCACGAAGAAGTTCATGGCTCCTGATGAAGTGTGGGATGCTTTCTTTAAAGTAAAGTTTTTCTTTTTTTCATGTTCTTTGTTCTACATGTATAGTTGATTCTGTTTTTACATTGTGCTAAATAATATACATCCTTTGTTTTTTTTTGTCTAGGAATTTCCGAATCAAAGACATATGCGTTACGAGACATATGAAGATTATGAGAATATGAAGCTTGTATTTGCAAACAGTATGGCTATGATGAGATTTGCGAGAACACATTCTCAGGCATGTGAAGTCGGAAAAATGGAGAAACCGAAACAAGAAGTAGATCTTGCTAACGCTGATGATGATGATGAGGTTCTTGAATCAAACGAAGTTCGACCTGATACTTCACTCTGCTTGAATCTCCTTGAGAAACCATTACCGTTTCAAGGAGATAGAACTGATGATGGATCTGGTGAGTCATTAGATGCAGCATCAGTCACAGAAAAGGATCTTTTGGTAAAGATTTGCAAAGAGCTACGATCAATTGCTTCGCTCCATAGACAGATGCTACACATACTGCAAGGAAGATCAATGGTTGAGGTGAAAAAGATCAATGTTTGGAGTGCTATCAAAGAGATTCCTGATTTGTCAAACGATGACAAATACAAAGCTCTTACCATGATTCAAAAGCTTGAAATGAGCGACGTATTCGTTAGTATGTCTATTGAAGATCGTCTAGGTTGGATTCAAGGCAATACCCAATGAAGACTTTTAACAAGTCTTCTTAGTTTTTGGCATTTGGTTAACTTCTGAGTTTATGGTTTTTTTTTTGGCTTTTGGTTTTTGTGTTTTTGTTTCTTGGTGTAGGTTGTATAGTCTTCTTAGAGTATCTCCAAAGGAGACTTCAAATCCACGTATTAGAGGTTTTGAACATTTCAAAAGAAACTTCAATTCAAAACTTCATTTTTTTTGTTCATTTTAGTATTTACTTTTATATATATCTAACACATAAAATCTAATTAAACTTTTTATTTGTCATTTTAGTACTTACAATTTTATGCCTTGTAATATAAATTTAATTTTTAAATAAAATATTAAATAAACACCTTAAAATAAATAAAAAAAGTGAAACGCACGTTTTCTTGCGTTTCGCCTTATCTTATCTCATCGTCAAGACGTTTTCTTATAGAAAGAGACAGAAGCGTGAAGAAATTCTGTCCACTTCCTCGGATTCTCCAAAGCTTCAAGCTTTTTAAGAAAATTTTTATTAAATTTCATTTATTTTTAATTAAAAAAATGTATTATCATCACCATTTTCAAAGTCCATGCTATAGAATCTCTTGTTATCATCATCTTCTTTCTCTGTCTCGCTTCTTCCTCTCCAATGGCGGATTCCAAAGAGCTCGGCACGGCGAGTCGCCGGATCTCCGTCGTCACCAATCATCTCATTCCCCTCGAAATGATTCCGACTCGCGTCGACTCAGTGGAACGCTCTAGTGCTTCGTCGTTCAATGACAATTACCATAAGGTTCACGGTGAAGTGCCGACCCACGAAGTCGTTTGGAGAAAAGCTGATTTTGTTGGTGACGAAGAAAACAAAGAGCTTGTTGACATTATATATGAGAAAGCAGTCGGTGAAGGCATTGCAAAGGTTTGTGCATGTAACGTGTTTGACGAAATTCCTGAGAGAATTATGTTTTTTTGGTGGGGAGGTTTGAATTGAATAGTTTTTTTTTGTTTTGGGAGGGTAATGTAGATTACTATAAACCGGCCAGAGAGAAGGAACGCGTTTCGGCCTCAGACTGTAAAGGAGCTTATGCGCGCCTTTAACGATGCCAGAGACGACAGCTCCGTAGGAGTCATCATACTCACCGGCAAGGTAAAGTACTTAGTATGAATTGCTAGTTTCCTTTAGAAAATGGGATGAAGCGAGGATAATGTTATTGAACCATATCAAAGTTGATTCATTTTTGTGTATGAACATTGAAGGTGAAGTCAATGTCTAGCTATGAGCTTTGTGTTGAGTCTTAGAAGTGCCAAGGTCAAATCCTACTTTGGAGTTGATGACAAAGAGTTGAATAGTATTCCTCTGTTTTGGATAGTTGTTTGTGAAACGATTGTTCTGAATAGTAGTATTGATGGTTTAGGGAACAAAAGCGTTTTGCAGTGGTGGTGATCAAGCTTTGAGAACACCAGATGGTTATGCTGACCCCAAGGATGTTGGCCGTCTTAATGTCCTTGATCTCCAGGTATGTCCTTGATCTACTAGACAAAGAGTAAAAGTTCAGGTTTTCTCGTCTGAGTCGGATTCATGTATTTTCCTCCTTCTTTCTTCTGTTCATACTCAGGTTCAAATCCGCAGACTGCCAAAACCAGTTATCGCAATGGTAAGTTTACTCTATGCTTCGTTGTACTGATCTTAGATCGATTAGCTCTTTTACTGTGTATCTATGCCCATGGACAGAGAGCATTTCTTGTGGCTAATCTGTTTGCTTTTTGACTGAGTCAGGTTGCTGGTTATGCTGTTGGAGGAGGACATATCTTGCACATGGTCTGTGATCTAACCATTGCAGCTGATAATGCTATTTTTGGTCAAACGGGTCCTAAGGTTCTCATACTAGCCTCTGTTTCAGCCTTGAATGTGTCAGTGAAGTAGGAACCAAAGTTATAACTAATCCCCCGTTGATCATGTGTATCGGCTTTCTGTCTGCAGGTTGGAAGTTTTGATGCTGGTTATGGAAGTTCCATCATGTCTCGTCTGGTAATTGCTCAATATAACTGTCTAATTCTGCGATTCAACATCCAAAATCTAAGAAACATGTGCTGATCAAACTATTTGGGAAACAAAAAAAACAGGTTGGTCCTAAAAAGGCACGAGAAATGTGGTTCATGACGAGATTCTACAAAGCTTCTGAAGCAGAAAAAATGGGACTTATCAATACAGTTGTACCGGTAAAGTCACATATTCACAAAATGTATCTTCCTTCTTGCTGGTAATTTTTTTGTTCCTTCTCTGAGACATGTTTTATGTTCCAGCTAGAGGATTTGGAGAAAGAAACCGTGAAATGGTGCAGAGAAATCTTACGGAACAGCCCAACAGCAATCCGAGTGCTTAAGGCAGCACTGAATGCAGTCGATGATGGCCACGCCGGACTTCAGGTACGCCTTTTCCACCAACTTGTAGTTTCATCACTTGTGTGAATGTACAGTTTAAAAAATGATTTACAAACTTCTCTTGCTGCAGGGGATTGGAGGCGATGCGACACTCTTATTCTATGGAACCGAAGAAGCTACTGAAGGAAGAACAGCTTATATGCAACGCCGACCACCTGACTTCTCTAAATTTCCCCGGCGACCTTAAAAAACTCACTACTAGCTCAGTTCAGTTCAGGTGTTTTCTTACATCTGTCCTCATTTCAATTGAATTATTCTTTTTGTTTGGTTTGTTTTGTTTACCAAATTAGTTCCGACTTCAAATATTATAAACTATGAAGATATAATAAAGTTTCAAAACTAAATTTGAATTCATAGTTGGGATTACCACAAAAAGATTGCAATAAACAAACGAGAAATCCAGAGTTCAAGAGATCACAAAAGCCTCAACTCCCAAAAAAACTAGAACACCAAAAAAAACTAGAAGAAGCAATCGATCAATGATCTCTGTAACCAGAATTCTGATCAACAATGGCTGCTACTGTGTCCTTGGACTCCTTCAAGAGCTTGATACTGTTATTCAGCTTTTCTCTCTTGCTCGCCACCGATGGCGACTCCTCCAGCAAACTATGAATACTGCCTCCGTTACCGTTTCTAGAATCCACCATTTCTGCAACAATCTCCTTCTGAAACTCCTTGTTCACTAGATTCCTCACGGTAAATTGCAGATGCAGCGCGAGGTTGTCTACGATCCTTCGCAGGACAATCGTCCAGTACGATGAGATCCTCATCTTCATGTCGAACGCCTGCTGCAACAAATGAGCATGAAAGTTCCGTAGATGCGAAATCTTCACATTCCCGAACCCAGTTAAAGAGTACTCAGGTTTGTTCCCGTTGTTCAGAACAGCATTGACGAAGCTTTGTTGTAAAGATGTCTTCTGAGTCCAATATGTCACGTAATCAGGGACACATGTGTAATCCGTCAGCTTCTCCATCTCAACGATTTCAGTGACTCGGTTCACAGATTGTTCCTTCATCTTGCAGATTAGATTTCGACCAGCTCGTTTGATGGAAGATTGAATCTGAGGGAAGTTGTCAGAATATTTGGTAATGACCGATGAGAGAACACCTTCAATGTAGTCCCATATCTTTTTGATGAACTCAACTGGCTTGGCATGTATTCCATCCACATATTGTGAGAGTATAGCCAAGAATGCTGATCTCGGAAGAAAGTTAGGTAAGCCAACACATTTGCATTCGTCAAGAATCTTGATTTCGTCCATCAAGAACTCGGTCACATCCTCGTGCTGCGCTTGTAGATCATTTGAGAATTGGCTTAACATATCAGCTAAACGAGCAGTGCAATGCATGTTTCTATCAAGAGGGTATTCAGAGAAATCTCCTTGGACAAATATTCTTAGCAGAGATTCCTTGGCGGAACCAATAATGTCCATCAATGCCATCAATGCTTCCCCAGTAGAAGCCATTACCATTGGCAGCTTGTTCAATTCAAGAACACTGATTTCCATTTTCTCATTGATCTTACTTTCGATTTCAGGCAAACACCGAGTGATCATCGATGCCTGAATCTGTATTAGCTTATGAGCTAGAACAGAGATGCCCACAATGTCCTCGTCAATCATAGAGAGCAATGGATGAGTCCTGAACAGTAACTCTTCTTCCCTCCTAGCTTTCTGATATGTCTCATCCCCTACACGGTTTCTGACGCAGACATAACCGAGTCCGATACTCACATCGTCTGCAGTTACTTTCTGCAGGAGACCTTCAGGAGCCTTGTCGGCTTTTGTCACAACAGCCAGAGTCCGTTCACCGGTTTTGTCAACTTGCCTAGACATACGAATGGACTCACATGTCGTGAAATCGACGGTTGCTGACAGAACATTGAGGATTATTGATTCTTGTGGCTCAATGTACTTCATAATCATCTCGGAAATCTGTTCATAAATGTCTTCAGGCTGTCCATTCACCGGAACTCGAGTTATCCCGGGAAGATCAACCATTGTAAGATCAGGAACATCTGCCTTCTTCACATGGAGAGTTAGAGGAGTGTCTGAAACACCTTTACCAGATCCTGCAACATGGGTATCATCAGACACTGATCACAATCAAGGTTTCCAATTTTGACTCTCAGTACGCAATTGTCTGAAGTTTCATCAGATTGCAAAACAGATCACTAGAGACTCAACTCAAAGTTTCAGAAGCAAATCACACCTCTATGCTCTAGTATTCATGTATCAGATAAATGTCTCAGTCTTAAGTATCTTTCTTGCAGGCTAAAACCAATTCCTATGGAAGCGAGAGAGAGACAGAACATACCAGCGATAACATCTGTTGCAGCACAAATAGCTTTAGCGATATGCTCCTCGTCTGTAGGAACAATTTTGTCACTGTACTCCAGCCAGATCTCAGGTTCAGGGCTAGAACTTCGTTGAAGCCTCATAACAAGAGGAGCCCTAGTGCAGATTGCTTGTCCACGAGGCAAACTGATTCCTGCTAAGGACTCAAGAACACTTGACTTTCCAGAGGATTGGTCTCCGACAACGACTATGGTCGGAAGCTGGATCTCTTCTCTCATCACATTGAGGTTCCTTAACCTGTCCACAGTGTCAAGCAACGGCCTGATCCGGTCATTGTAAGAAGATACAATCGGTGCTTCGATGGGAACAACATCCTCGTGTGGATTTGTTTTGACATTAGCAATAGGAGAGGTTTTAGATACTATATACTTCTTACTCCCTCCCATTTCTTTTTGTTTCTTGTGTCAGAAGAATGACGAGAGAGGAAGAGAGGTTTAGGGTAGAGTTTGATTCTTCTCTTTGATGTATGTATATATATATTTCAGGATATGCACAGATTTATGAACTGATAATTACCAGTACAATAAGAACAATTAACTAAGGATTTTAGAAATTATGTACTTAGGTCTCTAAAAATATATTTTATTGTAGAAAAATTAAAATAAACGTAAATCATATATTCTTTGTATCTATCTTTAAACAAACCTCTTCCATGTGTATATTTCGAACTCGTCAAGTTGAAAGAGTTTAAGAAATCAAATTTGCAACGTCACAATTCACAAACTCACCAATGCAACCTAGTTCATCAAAAAGAGTTTTCTCAGTTTGTTTTCAATGCCCAACCGTATAACCAAATTAAATGCTGCAGAAAATTCGTTTTCCGTCTTTTTTTTGACAAACTACTAATTTAGATTTTAGAAACATGGTTCACCCCAGAAACTAACAACATACCCTTAAGCTTACTTAGCGTTATCACCACACAAAACAAGATTAAAAACATAAACATATAGGCCAGAGATCCAAAGTTTAAGAGAATCACAAAAGGCCCAACTTCGAAAAATAAACATTTAAAAACCCGACCCGACCCGACTTCACCAAAGCGAGAAAGCAATCGATCAATGATCTCCATAGCCAGAATTCTGATCAACAATGGCGGCCACGACGTCCTTGGACTCCTCGAGGAGCTTGATGCTGTTCTTCAGCTTCTCTCTCTTGCTAGCCACCGACGGCGACTCCTCCAGCATCCTCTCGATTCCTCCGCCGCCTCTGGGATCCACCATTTCAGCCAAAATCTCCTTCTGAAACTGACTGTTGACGAGATTCTTCACAGAGAATTGAAGATACAGCGCTAGGTTATCCACAATCCTCCGCAGGACGATCGTCCAGTACGATGTGATCCTCATCTTCATGTCGAACGCTTGTTGCAGCAAATGAGCGTTATACTTTCGCAGATGCGAAATCTCCACATTCCAGAATCCATCTAATGAGAAGTACTCAGGAGTTTCCAATTCGTTCGATACAGCATTGATGAATCTTTCTTGTGCACTTGTCTTCTTCGTCCAAGATGTCATGTACTCTGGGTTACATGTGTAATCAGTCAGCTTCTCCATCTCAACGATTTCAATCACTCGATTCACAGATATTTCCTTAATCTTGCAGATCAGATTTCGACCTGCCCGTTTGATGGAGGACTGAATCTGGGGAAAGTTTTCTGAGTTTTTGGAGATGACCGACAAGAGAACAACTTCAATGTAGTCCCATATCTTCTTGATGAACTCAACTGGCTTGACATGTATATCATCCACATGTTGTGAAAGGATAGCTAAGAACGCTGATCTCGGGATAAAATTGGGCAGTCCAACGCATTTGCATTCGTCAAGGATCTTGATTTCATCCATCAGGAACTCCGTCACATCCTTTGGCTTTGCTTGGAGATTATCTGAGAATTGGCTTAACATATCAGCCAAACGAGCAGTACAATGCATGTTTTGATCATCCGGGAATTCAGAGAAGTCCCCTTGGACAAGAATTCTTAAGAGAGATTCCTTTGCGGAACCAATGATGTCCATCAATGTCATCAATGCTTCCCCTATAGAAGCCATTACCATTGGCAGTTTGTTCAACTCAAGAACAGCGGTTTCCATCTTCTGATTGATCTTGCGTACAATTTCAGGCAAACAGCGGCCGATCATTGTTGCCTGAATAAGCATTAGCTTCTGAGCTAACACAGGGATGCCCACAATGTCATCATCAATCAGGCATAGCATCGGATGAGTCTTGAAAAGTAGCTCTTCCTGCATCCTTGCCTCTTCATAGGTCTCTTCTCCTATGCGGTTTCTGACACAGACATAACCAAGTCCAATACTCACATCGTCTGCAGTTACTTTCTGCAGGAGACCTTCAGGAGCCATGTCTGCCTTCGTCACAACAGCCAGAGTCCGTTCCCCTGCTTTGTCCACTTGTCTAGACATTCGAATGGATTCACAGGTGGTGAAGTCGACCGTAGCTGAGAGAACATTGAGGATTATTGATTCTTGAGGCTCAATGTACTTCATAATCATCGCAGAAATCTGCTCATAAATATTTTCCGGCTGTCCATTCACTGGAACCCGGGTTATCCCAGGGAGATCAACCATGGTAATATCTGGAACACCAGCCTTCTTCACATGTAGCGTCAGGGGAGCGTGTGAAACCCCTTTACCAGATCCTGCAACATGAGTGTTCACAAGTTAGTAGTTATCACAATCAAGACTTCCATTGCTTAGTCTTAAAACCACAAGTTATACAAAACTGTTAAGTTTTATCAGATAGTAAAACTAGTGTAAATCATGAAAAATATCAGAGCACTAAAGACCCACTAGGAGTTACAGAATCATGTAACACCTCTAGAGTCTAGGCACGAATACTCAGTAGCATATGTGCACATGTAGTTTCAGTGTCTGTTGTATAAGTTGCTAGCTCGTTTTGAATGTGCATGTATCAAAGGTGTAATTTTTATTTTCATTTTCAGAGTCTATCTTGCAGGTTAAACCAAAACATATTTAACAGTATGGAATGGAGAGAAGCGGAACATACCAGCGATCACATCAGTTGCAGCACAAATAGCTTCAGCGATGTGTTCCTCATCCGTAGGAACAACTTTGTCACCAAACTCAAGCCAGATCTCAGGTTCAGAGCTAGTACTTTGCTGAAGCCTCATCACAAGAGGAACCCTAGTGCAGATTCCTTGTCCACGAGGCAAACTGATTCCTGCCAAGGACTCAAGAACACTTGACTTCCCCGAGGACTGGTCTCCAACAACGACAATGGTGGGAAGCTGGATCCCTTCTCTCATCACATTCAGGTTCCTCAGCCTGTCCACGGTATCAAGCAACGGCCTTATCCGATCATTGTAAGAAGATACAATCGGTGCTTCAATGGGGACAACTTTGTTGTGTGGATTAGTTTCGACAATCGCTAGAGAAGAAGAGGTTTTAGAGACAGCATGCTTCTTGCTACCACCCATTTTCTCCTTGAGACAAGACAAGAGTGGAAGAGTTAGAGACAGAGAAAGAGAGGTTAAAGGGTAAGTGAGATTCTGCCTGGAGAAATGCAAAGATACTTATAGAGAGATACCAGAGGGGCTTGTGTATGAGTAATATATGAAAGAAGTAAACGTTTGAAAACGAAAGGATAATTAGGTCTAATCCCCCTATCTTTTTAGGAATTAATTGGGCCACTAAAATATATTTATGTATATTTCATTATATGCTCAGATATATGAACTAATAATTACAACAATTACAATATATGGTTTTAAAAAAATTAGAGGTCTCTAAATTAAATTTCTTCTAATTGGCGAACAAAATCTTTGCCAAGCAGCTTGGTCCGTTTGCAAATAATGGCATATAGAATAAATAGAGTGGTTTATTTTTTTTGTATCATCTATCAATCAATCAATCACATATGCATAATGCAGCTTTGTGGTGACGTATTTGTGGCAGAAAAGTGAAAGAAGTAAGGTTTTGAGATGACCGAACGTAATGTGCAGAGGAACTTGTTGGGAACTGAAGAGTGCTCAGTCATAATTACATCTAAAAATCTTCAAACTAGGATTATCTAGTTATGTTAACGAGATAGTGTTGATACTGTAGTAGTTTTAAATAAGTACGTCACCCGTAGCGATGCATTCGATTATGTGATTTTGAAGAACATCTTTAAAGGTTAGAAATCGTTATATGTTTTAGTTATAAACAAAAATATTATAGAAATTGTTCAAAAAAATACATTTTAGAAAATAATCATTTTATGTGAAACATGTATATAATTTTTGTTTAGCTCTCGAAATAGAAATTTTTATAAAAGCAAACAAAGCTTAGAGGAGAAATCCAAAGTTCAAAGAGAGAACAAAAGGCCCAACACAAAAAAAACGAACTTCACTATAATACTGGTAAAATATTAACGAAGCGACAAACTATCCGCTATAATAGAGTATATATTATAAATATATTTTTAGTCTGGATATAGAGTGATCGTGCTGATAACATGTTATAAATATGTATATGATTTTATCATAAAGATAAATATAAAGAATGACGAAATAATTATATCCGTGGAAAGAATTTAATACTGAAAAGTATTAATAGACGAGAGAAAAATGTTCTTTGATTTCGAATTAGTGTGTTTACAATGAACGAATTCGTTTGTTTATATAGAGATAAAAAATTAAATTATTATATATGCATAGTGATGATGGGCTCTACCATTATACACGTTGAATTGAATGTTATGTGCAGTTTATTATGACTTTTACAACAAAATATATATTCTTTTCCACCATCATCATTTTGTAGAAAAGAAAAACTTGAAATTCATTTCAAACTGTCCAAGCCTAACTAAACAATGTTATGGCCCAAGCCCAACGAAAATTTTGAAATTCAAAAAACAAAGGCCCAAGCCCAAATAACAAACAAACATCAGAGAACTTGACCCGACTTGACCCGGCTTCACCAAAGCCAGAAGCAATCGATCAGTGATCTCCAGAATTCTGATCAACAATGGCGGCAACAGCAGCCTTGGACTCCTTCAACAGCTTGATACTGTTCTTCAGCTTCTCTCTCTTGCTCGCCACTGATGGCGACTCCTCCATCATTCTCTCGATTCCTCCACCGCCTCTAGGATCCACCATTTCCGCGACAATCTCCTTCTGAAACTGAGTGTTGACGAGATTCTTCACAGATAGCTGAAGATACAGCGCAAGGTTATCCACAATCCTCGGCAGGACGATCGTCCAGTACGATGTGATCCTCATCTTCATGTCGAACGCCTGCTGCAACAATTGAGCATGATACGTCCGTAGATGTGCAATCTTCACATTCCCGAATCCATCTAAAGAGAAGTACTCAGGTTTTTTCTCATCGTTCAACACAGCGTTGATGAAGTTTTGTTGCGAAGCTGTCTTCTGGGTCCAAGATGTCATGTAATCTGGGTTACATGTGTAATCCGTCAGCTTCTCCATCTCAACGATTTCAACAACCCGATTCACAGATTGTTGCTTAGTCTTGCAGATTAGATTTTGACCGGCATGTTTGATGGAGGATTGAATCTGGGGAAAGTTTTCTGAGTTTTTGGCAATGACTGATGAGAGAACAACTTCAATGTAGTCCCATATCTTCTTGATGAACTCAACCGGCTTGGCATGTATGCCATCCACATGTTGTGAAAGAACAGCCAAGAACGCTGATCTCGGAATGAAATTGGGCAGCCCAACACATTTGCATTCCTCCAACACATTGATCTCGTCCATCAAGAACGCAGTCACATCCTCTGGCTTTGCTTGCAGATTATCTGAGAATTCACTTAACATTTCAGCCAAGCGAGCAGTGCAATGCATGTCTCGAGCATCTGGATATTCAGAAAAATCTCCTTGGACAAGAATTCTTAAGAGGGACTCCTTGGCAGAACCAATGACATCCATCAGAGACATCAATGCTTCCCCAGTAGAAGCCATCACTATTGGAAGCTTGTTCAACTCAAGAACATTAGTTTCAATCTTCGCATTGATCTTCCTTTCGATTTCAGGCAGACACCGGGATATCATCACCCCCTGGATCTGCATCAACTTGTGAGCTAAAACGGGGATGCCCACAATGTCTTCATCAATCAAGCGTAGCATTGGATGAGTCCTGAAAAGTAATTCTTCTTGCTCCCTAGCTTCTTCGTACGTTTCCTCTCCTATCCGGTTCCTGACACAGACATAACCAAGTCCGATACTCACATCATCTGCAGTTACCTTCTGCAGGAGCCCTTCAGGTGCCATGTCGGCTTTGGTCACAACCGCCAGAGTTCGTTCCCCTGTTTTGTCAACTTTCCTTGACATGCGGATGGACTCACAGGTGGTGAAGTCAACCGTAGCTGACAGAACATTGAGGATGATAGACTCCTGAGGCTTAATGTACTTCATAATCATCCCAGAAATCTGTTCATAGATGTCTTCTGGCTGCCCATTCACAGGAACCCGGGTTATACCAGGGAGATCAACCATTGTGAGATCAGGAACACCATCCTTCTTCACATGGAGGGTCAGGGGAGTGTCTGAAACCCCTTTACCAGATCCTGAAATATGAGTATTCACAAGTACTTATCATAATCAAGCAAAACACTCTGAAGATTCATCAGATACCAAAACTAGTGTAAAAGCATTAAAATTATAAGGTCGCTAGGATTTATAGATTCATAAAACACTTATGGGCACTAGTAATAGTATTCAGTTATGTGTGCACTTGTAGTTTCAGGGAACGTCTATTTAAGTAGCTAGGTCGTTCTGAATGTTCATGTTTGAGATAAAGGTTTCATTCTCATTGTCAGTATCTATCATGCAGGTTTTGACCAAAAATATGAAACAGTATGGAAGGGGGAGAGGCGGAACATACCAGCGATCACATCAGTAGCAGCACAAATAGCTACAGCGATGTGTTCCTCATCCGTTGGAACAACTTTGTCTCCAAACTCAAGCCAAATCTCAGGTTCAGGGCTGGCACTTCGATGAAGCCTCATAACAAGAGGAACCCTAGTGCAGATTCCTTGTCCACGAGGCAAACTGATTCCTGCCAAGGACTCAAGAACACTTGACTTCCCTGAGGACTGGTCTCCAACAACAACAATGGTGGGAAGCTGGATCCCTTCTCTCATCACATTCAAGTTCCTCAGCCTGTCCACAGTGTCAAGCAATGGCCTAATCCGATCATTGTAAGAAGTTACAATCGGTGCTTCAATGGTAACAACTTTGCTTTTTTGTTTTTCTGATGCAGAATGGTAACAACTTTGTTGTGAGGAGAAGAGGTTTTAGAGACAACACGCTTCTTACCACCTGCCATTTTCTTCTCGAGACAAGACAAAAAATAGAGACAGAGAAGAAAGGTTTGAGAATCAGTGAGCTATTCTTAGAGATATCCAAAGATATATATATAGAGAGAGAGACAGAGATATTAGAAGGGTTTGTGTATGAGTGATATAAGAAAGAAGTAAACGTTTGAGATGAAAAGATGTACGTCACGTGCATGTTGGAATTGAACAAATCTAATTGAGTCCATAGTTACAACTATAATATAACTCATATCTGAAGCTAAAAAGCCTCTCTTAAATCCTTAAATTTGTGTGTATATCAAATCTAATTAAGTCCATAGTTACCTGCGGTGACGTATGGTATTTTCAGGTAGACGTTTGGATGATACATCTTTACTTCATAATTATAGCTAATCAGACTTTTCTCATTTGTCTGAACTTTTTTTCATATATATCATTTTTTCAATTTTAATTAATTTTTAAATTGAAATTTGAACATTGTAATTCAAATTATAATTTCTAAATTTTTGGTATCATAGACATAAATCTACTTTACAACATTTCAAATTTTTTTAATATAAATATGAATTCAGTATATCTGTATATCATGTGGTTTAATTTTAAAGTAAAACAACATATATATACAAATAAATATTTAAACTGGGCTTGTTATGGGAAAAAAAAAAAATTTGAAAATCCTATCTATAGGAAATGAATTGCGAAGAGTTAAACTGGCTTACCTTGAAATTATTTTTTCATTTTTAGGTATGGATTTTCAACCAAAAAAAAAAGTATGGAGGCAAAATAAAAAATTGTGCAAGGCAGTACAGAAATTATATGAGTTTTTTTTAAAAAAGCATAGGTTCCCAAATGAGGTGTCGTGCATGTGACTTGTGAGATGTAAAAGACATTTCCTAGCATGTCACACATCGTTTTAGGCACTAATATGACTTGATCAACCGAAAGAAATGTTCTAGAATGAACATTTTCTAATCACATAAATCCTTTTTTTGTTTAAAATTTAGAATTCTCAAATTGGTTTACTATCTGTTAATTAACTGATATAATTTTCTTAAAAGAATCTTAATTTATAACTTTTTAGAATTCTAATAAACTTTTTGTATTGCGTTCCATTGTTTTATTAAGTTTTGATCTCTAGTTTAATCTTTGTGTTTTGATTTTTACAATATTCCGTAACTTGGTATTTTCATTCATTAATTAGAAAACAGGTACAAAGAGCAAGAGTACATTAGATTTTTAGTATGGAACAAACTCAACAGACTAATATATATTCCAGCTTTACCTCATTTATATCGAGTAGGAAGATAGGGAGAGAGAGCTTGAAATTGGCGAGCCAAGAGATAAAGAAACCAATGGCTCCGATCAAATGCACGGTGGATAGATGGGATGGAACCCATAAGAAAAGGAGCATCGCTGGAGCCAACAGAAGCAGCCTGTTGATTCCCTGGCCGACCCATCTTCCAACACCGAAACAGTAACACAAGGACACCATCACCCAACCCCACGCCTCTATCGACTTGTTCGCTTCATGGCTCAGCATCACCAACACCATCTCTTCTTCGATTCGATTCCGGAGACTCTCTAATCAGGAGAAACAATCAAGACTCAAGATTCAAGAATATACAAATATCAGTTAGATGTTTTCTCCCCGATTTCATCATTTATTTAGTTTCTCCGACACTTTCTTTTTTTTTTTAAATAAGGAAGTTGACATTTTAATAAGGAAGTTGACATTTTTGTCCAAAACATTGTGGTTAAGTGGTAAAGAAGATGGAAACCTGAATATGTGGTTAAGCGGTAAACATTGACATTTTCCGGATATGCATCTTCTTTACCACTTAACCACAATGGTAGGAGGTTGCAGAAAAGTAACATTTCTAGCACTTGTATTCAGGTATATTGTACACATCTAGTTTCAGGGACTTGTATGGTAAGTAAATAACTCCTTACTATAACATCCATTTTTCAAATAATTGTCTCATTAACAGTAATCTCTCTAGCAGGTTTTCTCCTAAACACACTTAAGTCACCAAAAGAGAGAGTGAGAGAGACAAAAAGAGGCAGAACATACCAGCGATAACATCAGTTGCAGCACAAATAGCTTCAGCGATGTGTTCCTCATCGATACGAACAACTTTTTTCTTTTTGTTTAAATCGGTAGGAACAACTTTGTCACTATACTCCAGCCAGATCTCCGGTTTAGGGCTAGTACTTCGCTGAAGCCTCTCATAACAAGAGGAACCCTAGTGCAGATTCCTTGTCCACGAGGCAAACTGAATCCTGCTAAGGACTCAAGAACACTTGACTTCCCCGAGGACTGGTCTCCAACAACAACAATAGTGGGAAGCTGGATCCCTTCTCTCATCACATTGAGGTTCCTTAACCTGTCCACAGTGTCAAGCAATGGCCTGATCCGATCATTGTAAGAAGATACAATCGGTGCTTCTATGGTAACAATTTTGTTGTCGTGAGGATTTGCTCCGGCCACAGCAAGACGAGAAGAGGTTTTAGAGACAA
The DNA here is from genome assembly GCA_900406395.1 of Kernera saxatilis. Classification (NCBI taxonomy): domain Eukaryota; kingdom Viridiplantae; phylum Streptophyta; class Magnoliopsida; order Brassicales; family Brassicaceae; genus Kernera; species Kernera saxatilis. The sequence goes on from OVAY01000478.1 coordinate 38,570, forward strand.
CACGCTTCTTACTACCTCCCATTTTCTTCTTGCGACAAGACAAGAATGGAAGAGAGAGAGACAGAGAAGAGAGGTTTGAATAAGTGAGTTATTCGAAGATATATATATATATATATATATAGAGAAAGAGAGAGAGAGAGAGAGAGAGAGAGAGAGAGATATTAGAAGGGTTCGTGTATATATGAGTGATATAAGAAAGAAGCAAACGTTTGAGACGAAAGGATGTACGTAACGTGCATGTTGGAATTGAACAAATCTAATTAAGTCCATAGTTACATCTATATAACTCATATCTGAAGCTAAAGAGCCTCTCTTAAATCCTTTAATTTGTGTATATATCAATGTTTTTATTGGCTGAAGTTGCCTGTGGTGACGTTTGGTATTTTCAGGTAGACGATTGGAATTATAAAATATCAGATGAATTTCATAAATACATACATCTTTACTTCATAAGTATAGCAAATCAGACTTTTCTCATTTTCCTGAATTTTTCATATTTATCATTTTTTCAATTTTAGTTAATTCTTAAATTGAAATTAATTTGGACTTTGTAAATTAGACAATAATTTCTAAATTTTTGGTATCTTGGTATCATGGACGTAAATATACTTTACAATATTCCAAAATTTTATATAAATATGAATTCAGTATACATATTTGTATATGTGGTTTAGTTTTAAAGTAAAACAACATACAAATAAAAATTTTAAACTGGGCTTACCTTGGAAATTAAAAAAAATGAAATCTGTGATCGAATTGCGAAGATTTAAATTGGGCTTACCTTGGAAATAAAGGCTTCTGCACTAAAAATGGGCTTACCCTTGAAAAAAGTGTAGTCTTAAACAAATTTCTTCCATGTATATCGAACTCATCAATAAGTTGAAAAGTTAAGAACATTGTGTTTATGGTTGTAGAGTGTAAATCAAATTTGCAACGTAAGTCACAATTCACAAATTCACCATAGTTCATCAAAAAGTATTTTCTCAAGTTCATCCTACAAGCATCTGTCTACTCGATTTGGTGGGATAAAAACATGCACCACTCTTTAAATTTTATTTTGGTTGTATTTCTCTTCTTTTTAAATTACTTGATTGTTGTCATTTAAGTTCGAATGGGTCTTTTTTTCTAACAGGTAGAATATATTTTATTGCTAAACAAAAAATTTAGAAAATAATATAAATCTTAACATTTAAAAGAAAAAAGGAGTTTTCTCATTTTGTTTTCATGTCCAACCGCCAAAACTATATTTTTAGTCTTAAAGATAACCAGATTAATTGCTGCAGAAAGATCCTTTTCGTCTAGTATTTTTTATCAGACTAATAATTTTTAAAACATACCCTTAAGCTTACAAGCTTAGCGTTACCACCACAAAAGAAGATTAAAAACATAACATAGGCCAGAAATCCAAAGTTTAAGAGATCACAAAAGGCCCAACTCCGAAAAAGAAATACTTAAAAGCCCATAAAAGTAAAAACCCGACTTGACCCGACACGACTAACCCGACTTCACCAAAGCGAGAAAGCAATCGATCAACGATCTCCATAGCCAGAATTCTGATCAACAATGGCGGAAACAGCGTCCTTGGACTCCTTCAAGAGCTTGATACTGTTCTTAAGCTTCTCCCTCTTGCTCGCCACCGACGGAGACTCCTCCAGCATCCTCTCGATTCCTCCGCCGCCTCTGGGATCCACCATTTCGGCGACGATCTCCTTCTGAAATTGAGTGTTGACGAGATTCTTCACATATAGCTGAAGATACAGCGCTAGGTTATCCACAATCCTCCTCAGGACGATCGTCCAGTAAGACGTGATCCTCATCTTCATGTCGAACGCCTGTTGCAGCAAATGAGCGTGATACTCTCGCAGATGCGAAATCTCCACATTCCCCGAATCCATCTAATGAGAAGTTGCTGCACAGATTGCTTCAGCTATGTGTTCCTCATCCGTAGGAACAACCTTGTCACTATACTCCAGCCAGATCTCAGGTTCAGGGCTAGTACTTCGCTGAAGCCTCATCACAAGAGGAACCCTGGTGCAGATTCCTTGTCCACGAGGTAAACTGATTCCTGCTAAGGACTCAAGAACACTTGACTTCCCCGAGGACTGGTCTCCGACAACGACAATGGTGGGAAGCTGGATCCCTTCTCTCATCACATTCAGGTTCCTCAGCCTGTCCACAGTGTCAAGCAACGGTCTGATCCGATCATTGTAAGAAGATACAATCGGTGCTTCAACGGGGACAACTTTATTGCCGTGAAGATTTACTTCGACAATAGTAAGAGAAGAAGAAGAGGTGTTAGAGACAGCATGGTTCTTACTATCTCCCATTTTTTTCTTGAGACAAGACAAGAGTAGAAGAGTTAGAGACAGAGAAGAGATGATTGAGGATATGTGAATTGTGAGATTCTTCTTGGAGATATGCGAAGATATATATAGAGATATTAGAAAAGCTTGTGTGTGAGTAATAATATAAGAAAGAAGTAAGCGTTTGAAATGAAAGGATTTTGGTAACGTGCATGTTGGAACTGAAAAAAGCTAAAGCAAGTCCATAAATACACCTATTTAGCTCATAGGTGAAGCTAAAAAGCCTCTCTTAAATCCTTTAATTTATTGGCTTCAATTGGCTGAAGTTACCGGTGATGATGTTTGGTATTTTCAGGTAGACGTTTGGAAATATAAAACAAAGTCCACACTCGACTATAACTTCTAAATTCTTGGTATCATGGACATAAATCTACTTTACAACATTTCAAACAAAAATTTCACAAGAAATGTACATATATCAACATTTACTATATATTTATACTTTAAAACATTTCAAAATTGTTTTTTATTAATATAAATACATAAAAAGTACTAGTCTTTATACACATTTTACAATTCTCCAGTAGTATGTAGTAATGACTTGGTCTTTCTTTTGACATTAACTAGATGATGCATGCGGGCTGTATTTGTTATCTCAACAAAAAGCAGAGGGTAATTTTCAGAATTGAATGTAAAAATGGGTTGATGATATTATTTAAATGTGATTTCTTAATTTCTAGTGCAACAATGGGTTGATAAGTAGTAGATAATCCTGCTTGGTTAAAGGATCTTTTTGATCATGAGCGACCATCTACCTTGGTGTTTTGCTTTTTTTACTGAATCTTTTCATCTCAGCTTTTAATTCGTACCCTATTTTCTGGATCTGCTCTGTTTTTGAACTTTGGAGCCTTTATGCTCGTTTTCTGTTTAATAAAACCAGAAGGAACAAAAAAAAAAAAGTAAATGAAAACAAATAACGTGCTGAAACATAATCTAAGAACAATGTGACTAAAAGAGTATTCCTCAATAACTCTTGAAAAGTCTTTGCATGTTTCAAAGAAATTTAGGAAAATACTTTCGAGAACATAAGCATTAAGAAAAATAAGTCAGGAAGATATATCTGGAAGATATAGTGAGTTGTTTAGAAAGGAAGATTTAATGAATATTGAATTGTTCACAAATTCATAGTATTTAAAGAAGTTCTCTTTGTCAAAATCAGTAGTTCAGTAAATTACCGTAATTTCGAAAAATCACAAAAGACCTAAACTTAGAAGCAAGATCCAGTAGCCATGTCATACTAATTTGATCGGGATATTACTAAACTTCTACATGGGTGCTTAGAGACTCAGAATGACTGGTTTTGCTTCATAGTAGGCGTGATTTTGCTAATATAAATAGCCTAAGGATAGCAAAGTTCATGACAATTCTGTGGGCTATAGAAAGCATGTGTAGCACAAGGTTAACCAAATCATTTTTGCATTGGAAGCTCCGGATTTGGTAGATTCTTTGAACCGACCACAAGCTTTTAGCTCAATGGAAAGCTTGTTTGAAGATGTGAAAGCAAACAGACGGGTTCATCTCATTGCCTAAAACGTGATGGTCCAAGACCGAATTCAATCTTTTGTAGCCACTTCCCATCCGGATTGGTTACATGAGCTCTTTGTTGATGAGAGACTTCTTCAACTCTCTCTAGCTATGTGAGGTCTCTTGGGAATTTCATGTATCCCCTTTTGGCTCAAGCTGTTGTTTCTCTACTTGCTTTGTGTCAAGTTTTTTTGGACCATCGTGGTCATGGGACTGGCACAACAGTATAGTGTTTTTTGACAATCGTGTTATTTGAAGCTCAAGTCAGAATGAATTCGATTGAGCTTAAGGAGAGTATACCAATGGATTAATATATATACATGTATATGATAATGATATATTTTTATAGTTCTTAATTAGTGTTTTTGGTTTTTAGAGTATTCCTCTCTCTTAGATGAAATTAAATTCGATCTTCCACAGAAAATAAAATAAATTTTGATTTCCCGTGTTTATGAAGTGTATTATAAAGCTTATTTATAGTGTGTATTTTTATCGAGTATTGGATATTTGATCACCAATTATTTGATCATAATGTTTGGTTTTGAACGTGTCAACCTGATTTTCAATATGGAAGAAACCCGCCATACTAATATATTTTTTTATTTTGTCTCATAGACAACTGTCCAGAATCTTGTGGTCAGGTGGTAATGGGATGGGTCTGGGACACTAACACTTTTCAGGTTCAATCCACCTGCTACGTGAAACTATAACACATTATTTGTGGACACCCACACGGATATGGGCTTATGCTTTCGGGCTCATTTGCATATCCGGAGAGAGAGTTTATCCGTGGACTGCACCTTCCCAGGAGATTAGTCTGAATCCCTCCATAGACCTGAGATTTCTGAGTTATAAAAAAAAAAATTTCTCCTATTCATTTTTTGGAGTCTTTTTGCCTTTCAAATACGCAAAATATACAAAACTATATTTTTACCTTGCAAATGATGGATTCATTTTGGCACTTTCTTATCCATTAATATATGTTGGTACGATTTTTTTTTTTTTTTAACATCATAATAATTATATTGATTTCAAATACAAATAAATACAAAAATCATCAGAACCGATTTAACTAAATAAGTGAATTTGAACGATGGTACAATCTAATTAACTCTCTTTAAATTAGGTAAATGTATAACTTAAATATAGTGAAATATATTTTGATAAAACATGGAGAAATCTAATTTTGTTTTACTTAGATTTTTTTGCATTAAGTTAGCTAACTAGCTAATTTATTAGTAGATAAAAATAAAATTTTCTTTTACGCAGATTTAATTACTAAACAAGATATTTTAAGAACCAACGAGAGTTAACAAAAAAAAACAATCATTATTTTTGCTGTCGTGTCTAGCTGTAAATTTTGGTTATTTTATCTTTTGACAAATGTATAATCTAGTAAAAATCTCCCTAAAAAGTCAATAAAGGCTAGTTAAAGAAATTTGACAAGGAAGAAAAAAAAAAGAAACGAAAGGCGACGCTTCATAGCCATTTTATTTTGAATTTATCTAAAAAATGTCAAAGTGGTCTTAACGCTATATCCAGAGAAAACCTCCCCGCTATCGGAGAAAAATTCACGGTGGTTTGTCGGTCTTCTTCTTCTTCCTCCTCCGTGATCATCATCTCTTCTTACATCTCGAAAAATTCACGGTGGTTTGTCGAACTCAGAAGGTGATTTTGTAGCTTTGTCTTTTAAAATTCCTGTTTTATCTTTGGGTCGGCTTCGGATAACAGTTTAGCACGAATAATCTTATATGTATCTGAAACTCTTCGCTGCTATTCGCATGTTGGTTTTCTGATTTCTGTGAAATTTAGGGTTTTTGACGGAACCATGGCTAAAACTTCTTTAAACACGAGGAAGTTTAGGAAATCGGAAGACTCAAGGGAAGATAGGTTAAGCAAGTTACCGGATGATCTCTTACGTCGGATCCTCTATGAGCTCTCCACAAAGGATACGATTCGCACAAGTGTTTTGTCAAAACGATGGAGAAATATGTGGTTAGGTCTTCCTGCCTTAGAATTGGATTTCTATAATTTTCGAGATGATTTCCTCTTTTACGGATTCATACATAGATTTTTGGAGTCTAACAAAGAGCAATACATAAAGAGAGTCAAGTTGTTCTATGATGCTGATGAGCATGTTCATCCTAAATTCGTGTCAATGATGAATGATGTGGTTAGGTGTAGAGTTTGTCATCTAACTCTTTTGAATCAGATAGATGGTGAGGAAGAATTAGTTAGAATGCCTCTCTCGCTTTACTCATGTGCTACATTGGTGGATTTGACTCTCTATTGTGTTGTCTTGGATGATCCCGAATCAGAATTGGTTTCTTTACCTTGTGTCAAGACTATGCATCTAGAGGCGATCAAGTTTGATGGAGATACGATTCTGGAGACTTTGATATCAAACTGTTTGGTCCTCGAAGAGTTAATCATAGTCACGCATCCTGGTGATTATCTTGGAGTTGTATGTGTGCGTTCTCAGTCATTAAAAAGCTTTAAATTGGAGTCCACTCGTGAGGAATATGAAGATCCTGATGTTGAAATCGATGCTCCGAGGCTTCAGTATATGAGTATAAGTGGTTATGAATCTGAAAGTTTCATAATACATAGCATTGGTCCTTTTGCAAAGGTTTACATTGATGTTATGTTTGATGCCGAGTATGAAGATCCATTGCAACGAAGTAAGATCTCTAATTTTCTTATTGGGATATCGACTGTTCGGGAAATGATAATTTCTAGTCGAACTCTACAGGTACACATGATTGATTTAGTAATACCAAACTTGTTCAATATTGCTTATGACGTTTTCTTTCTTTCTCGTTACACAGGTCATCCATTCCTACTCTAATTTTGAATCGTTGCCTCAATTTACGAACTTGTCTACCTTGAATGCATCGTTCATCGAATATACTTGGGAATTTTTGCCAACCTTTCTTGGTTGCTGCCCAAATCTACGGTCCTTCGTACTGGTGCGTTTCATTTGGTTATGTTCATGTAATCATTGAAATTTATATCCCAAGAAAGTACTTTAATTTTCTTTTTTGGTTATATTATCAGGAATTTGACTCCCTTCCAGAGAAAGATGATATGAAAATTTCATATATACCTCAATGTTTTCTATCATCTCTCGAGTTTGTTCAGCTGAAGACGCCAACAACAGTGACAGAACCTTCAAGTAAGATGAACCTTCCGATATACATTATGAGAAATTGTGCAGTCTTGAAGAAGTTGATGCTAAATGAGAATTTCAGTAACATCATCAACAAAATCAGAAAGATTCCAAGATTGTCTCAAGGGTGTAAAGTTGTTATGCTAAAACCAACTTACGAGGTTGCCTCTCATGAATCCTCCAGGTTATTTATCAAGTATGTACCGATAGTAAGCCAGTAATCAAGTGTAAAATCTTAGGTTTTTTGTAAAACTTTCTAAGGTTTGTACCGTTACTTAGGTAAATCTTCATTTTTTGTCTCTTAAACAACAAAGTTGGAGTTCGGTCGTGACTTATGATATATAGAATTGTAAACTTTTGTAGTCCTTGCATTTACATGATCTTTCTCTTGACTCTTTGTTCTATCTTCGGAAGACTAAGAAGCCCTAGCTCTCTCTCTGCCTTATGAATATAGTTCCTTGCTCAATACTCTTTCCTGTTTTTGTAAGTCTAGGGTTGGGCTTTCCCATGGCTTGACTTCATCAATATACTAGGGTTGCTCAATACTCTTTCCAGTTTATGTATATTCAGCGGAGTTGTCAAATGTCAAATTTCATATTAGCATTATATTTGACTTCTTTATCGTCTTGAGTTTGTTAGAAAATATCTCTTTAAGTGTTTTGGTCACTTGTCCTTGATCTGTATATTGCAAGAAGCATCACGACCAATGGCTGAAGAATAACAATTTATGAAGATCTGGTTTATTTTGTGCATGCCTGAACCGAAGCCTTAGTGTACAGTTTACTTTGGGTTTAGTTTTATTAGATAGAACCAAACTTGGTAAATATAGTTTTCCAATTTCTCTTGCTGGTTTTGGAATTTTTCTCTGTTTGGTTCGTTTTATCATACCCTTTGATCTCTTTTCTATTTACTACTACGGCCACAGACTAGAAAAATGCATTACTGTAAATATTTACAGTAAAATGGAGTTTTTTTTTTCCGACAAAAACATTATTTATATAACTTGAGAAGTAAAGAGATAGATGAATACAACTTGAATAGAATATGAGACTAGATGGACTGTGTTTTGCAAGCTTATGGCCAACTTCGTTAAATCTACGCTTAACATGAATGAACTTGACTTTACAATACTTAGATGCTCATAATTTGATATCTTGATAAAGATTATCCACGTCAAAATTTGATGTTGTGCCATTAAGAATGTTGGTTATAACTTTGTAATCTCTTTCGAATAACACCGTTGTAAAACCCATGAACCAAAGTAATTGAGTTACTAATATGAAACGGAGTATACAATATGAAATATTGGAAAAACTTTTAAAACCATTTTAAAAGAATCTTTAGTTTAATTTTCTATTTAAATATGATTGTCAAAGGTCAATAACAAATAATTTCCCAAATCGACACTAGAGAATGAATTTCAAGCTTTGATAATGGCAATGCAATGTGGACTCGAAGTTAAAGAATTAATTCATTTTTGAAGGAGAATGCAACACATTAATAAACTGTATCAACAACTAGTCAATAGATTTTAGGATTCATGACTAGATTCGCAATACAAATTGGTCACAATATATTTAAGTTTACAAGAATTTCGGATGTAATTACATTAGTTATATGAATTGTTCTAGAAATCAATGAAAATCTGTATTATTGATAATGTAAAATCAACATATTGGATTCATAATCTATTTCTCTTAAATCTATAATTGAATCAGATTTTATTAGTTTTATCAGATTTTAGATAAATTCTAAACTGTGTTGTGGTCCAAATTTTTTTGTTTTTTTCATTAATGTTTTGTATTTTATTTATGTAACAGTCGATTTCCCGGAGCCGTCTACGTTAAGACTTCGGGATACAGTTTAAGAGCGAAGGCTGATCAATCTCCGGTCGTGTACTCCTCTCTCGAGACTCGAGAGGACTCAAAGACATTATACGTCGCTTTTGTGCCCTTTGAATTTCGAATTTCAGAGCTTCAGATTCTCCAAATCCATTGAGATTCTACTCTTCCGCAAATGAGAAAAGCCCTAATTTGATCCTCTAAAAAATCGCCCATGGGTGCTAGCGAGTTTCGTTTCTTCCTGTCTTGCGATATTAATTCGCCCGTCACTTTTCGAATCGAGAAGCTTGACGGAATCCTCCCCGTCAAGAAATCTACTGATTCGGGTACTGAAGATTTTGATATAATGTTTATTACTGTTGGGAGTTAATTTTGAATTGAATCTGTTCTAATTTGGTAGCTCCGGTTCGTGTTTCTGATCCTCTGATCCATTGGACTTGATTGATGTATGTAGAGAGTTTAAGAATTTATGTCGGAACTGGGTTATTGTTGCTAAGGAGACCCAAATTCTAGTGAAATGGATTCAAGTTGCTTGTTGAATTCAACTTTGTTGATCCTTAATTTCTTACTTTGTTGGTTTGATTTATGTTTTTTTTTTCTAAGGAGTTGTTTCCGGGGCAGAGGAAAAAAAGCCAGAGCTTTACATTGAGTGTGCATTGTATATTGATGGAGCTCTTTTTGGTCTTCCCATGAGAACAAGGTTTCTTCTGTTTTCTTATATTCGTTCTCATCGTTGTGCTGTGTTTTGATGTTGATGGCCTTTATAGAGCTTCATGTTTTTCATCTAGCTCTGTTCTTAATTCCAGATTGAACACTACAGGACCACCATACTGCTGGAATGAACTCATCACTCTCAGTTCAAAATATCGGGACTTGACTGCCCACTCGCAACTTGCAATCACAGTAAACTAATCGTTGGCCCCATTGCTTGTTTTATGGTATCTTCTCGGTTTCTTCCTCCTTTTTTCTGCTTATCGAAGAGTTTCTGATCATATCAGGTATGGGATGTTTCATGTGGGAAAGCTGAGGGACTGATTGGTGGGGCCACAATCCTTCTCTTTAACAGCAAGATGCAAATGAAATCAGGAAAGCAGAAGCTCAGGCTCTGGCAGGGGAAGGAAGCGGATGGTTCATTTCCTACCTCTACTCCTGGAAAGGTTTCTGATAAATCTCAATACTAAATAGTTATTTCGATATATTGTTCTCAATGACTTCCTTTTTCTTGGGTTTTCTGTAATTTTTCATACTCTAGGTTCCACGGCATGAGCGGGGGGAGCTAGAGCGTTTGGAGAAGCTCATGAATAAGTTTGAGAGGGGGCAGATCCAAAGCATTGATTGGCTGGACCGACTTATGTTGAAATCCTTGGACACGATCAAGGAACAAGAAAGCTCCAAACATGGAAACTCACATCTGTACTTGGTTATCGACTTCTGTAGTTTTGAACATCGAGTTGTATTTCAGGTACAATTTTCACTGCAATTGAATATGTCTGTGACCACATGTGTCTTGCTATATTGAAATGATCAATGGAGTTATGTCTATCTGCTTTTGATTTCTAGGAGTCTGGTGCCAATTTGTTGATAACTTCCCCAATAAGTTCAACAAATGAATTTGTTACTGTCTGGGATACAGAACTGGGAAAGTTTAATCCTTCAGAGCACAAGCAACTAAAGCTGGCTAGGAGCTTGGATCGTGGCATTATTGACAGGGATCTCAAGCCAAGTTCTGTCGAGCGGAAGTAAGTATGCAATTCTGTTGAAATGAAACTTTTTTTTATGGGTTGAATTGAAGTTGTGTGCCATTCTTTAGAGAACAGTTTCTTGTCATTTCTTTATCTTATTATTATGAACTATAGTCGCATATAATCTCACGAGTAGATGCTTTCTTCTTTTCTTTTCCTTTTTCTTATTTAAAGATCCATACAAATCGTTCTGAAATATCCGCCAACGAGGACTTTGAGTGGAGAGGAAAGACAACTTCTTTGGAAGTTTCGTTTCTCTCTGATGTCTGAAAAGAGAGCTCTAACAAAGTTTCTTCGCTGTGTGGAGTGGAGTGATGTTCAGGTAAGCGTAAATCTTTTGCTGGTAGATCTATTTTCATGGTTCTTATTTTCTCATGTTGCATGATCTTCCCATGTTGGCAGGAAGCAAAGCAAGCAATTCAACTGATGTACAAATGGGAAATGATAGATGTATGTGATGCTTTGGAGCTATTGTCTCCTCTATTTGAAAGTGAAGAGGTACTTTGAGTGCCCAATTTACTTTTCTGCTGGTCTTTTAACCTTCTACTGGATCTGCTTGTTCGTCATCCTGGTATCTTTAAATGTTTGCTAATTCCTCAATACACCTACTGATAGGTTCGAGCTTATGCTGTGAGTGTCCTTGAAAGAGCTGATGATGAAGAGCTCCAGTGTTACTTGCTTCAACTGGTTCAGGCTCTCCGTTTTGAACGCTCTGATAGATCTCGGCTTTCTCAATTCCTTGTCCAACGGGGTATGTTCTGAACTGCTAGCCATGAAATTATGTTGATTTTTCTCTGTATAACTGATTTATATTTGTTCCATGAGTCATACATTGACTGATTTCTGTTATTTTTCTTTCAAACTTCTAGCATTACAGAATATTGAGTTGGCCAGTTTTCTTCGCTGGTATGTTGCTGTGGAACTTCCCGACCATGTCTATGCCAAGCGTTTTTACAGCACATACGAATTACTCCATGATAATATGATCAAGGTGTGGACCTAACGTTTATTGACTCTCTCTCTCCTTTCCCTTTCTCTTTTCATTTATGATTAGTTGAATAAGTAGATCAAACTTTCTCCCGCCTCTGTTCTCTTTGTAATAGTCAGATTGCAAACCCCTTTGAACTCGGGATGTGGGTTTTGGTTAACAGTGCCAGGTTGTTCAGAATTTTGTCTCTTTAAAAGCTAGTGTAGGATGCAGTGAAGATACTATGGTGATCCTTACTTTTAGTGAGAGGAGTAGTGGTTTTCCCAAGAATGATAAGGAAACTTCTAAAACGACTTGTGCAGCTACAAAAACATCACCTTATGTAGTAATTTGTGTCCTTGGGGCAAAGGAATTGAGCTGCTTTATTCATCGAGTGAGATATGTTTAGCTGCTCTAGAAATGATATTTGCTTTTATGTCAGCTCTCGCCTGGTGAGAACGGAGAAGATGGACATAAATTGTGGCAAAGTTTGGTGCGCCAAACAGAATTGACTGCTCAGTTATGTTCCATTACACGAGAAGTGAGGAATGTACGTGGAAACACCCAGAAAAAAATTGAGAAGCTCAGGCAGCTTTTAGGTGGACTCCTTAGCGAACTCACCTACTTTGAAGAGGTACTTTCACTATAGTATGGCTAACTGGTAACAAGTGCTTTTAAGTGGTGTTGATCAAAGAACTTCTTGAGTCGAAGTTTCTGCTGACCATTTTGTAATTATTTTTGGATTCGGATTACTTTCAGCCTATTCGATCTCCGATCACCCCTAGTGTTCTCATAAAGGGGATTGTCGCCGGAGAATCAACAATCTTTAAAAGTGCATTGAGTCCTCTGCGCCTTGCTTTCCGAACAGAAGACGAAGGAAGTTGCAAAGTTATATTTAAGAAGGGAGATGATCTCCGGCAAGACCAACTGGTATATTCAGGTTTATTGCATCATAGTATCTATAGATCTTTTGTTCATGTCGTTATTTAGTTTTTAATTAATTTTCTCGATAGGTTGTTCAAATGGTTTGGCTCATGGATAGACTGCTTAAGCTGGAAAATCTTGATCTCTGCTTAACGCCTTATAAGGTGTTAGCAACTGGACATGACGAAGGAATGTTGGAATTCATACCATCCCGTTCTTTGGCTCAGGTACAGTATCAGCGCCTAAACCCATTGGCCACAGCCCTTTGTTATCCTAAGATATTTGCTTTTGCATGTTCAGATTCTCTCAGAGCACCGAAGCATAACAAGTTATCTGCAGAAGTTTCATCCTGATGAGCATGCGCCTTTCGGGATAACAGCCACTTGTCTCGAGACATTTATAAAAAGCTGTGCTGGCTATTCTGTGATCACATATATACTTGGGATTGGAGACAGGTATGGTGCAATCCGAGGAGCTTTTCCGATTTTCTTGCTTTATAATTCTACCTTTGAATCAAATTGTAATGGCCTGTTTTTGATATGTAGACACCTGGACAACCTCCTCCTTACAGATGATGGCCGTCTTTTCCACGTCGATTTCGCATTTATTCTCGGTAGAGATCCTAAACCATTCCCACCACCCATGAAACTCTGCAAAGAAATGGTGGAAGCCATGGGCGGAGCAGAAAGGTACCAGACATAACTCCATGAATCTTGGTTCGAGAGTTATTATAGCATTAGACTTGAAATGTTGGCTACTCTGTATTTTGTGTTGCAGCCAATACTACACAAGGTTCAAATCCTACTGTTGTGAAGCCTACAACATTCTCCGTAAATCAAGCAACCTTATTCTGAATCTGTTCTATCTCATGGCTGGTTCCACCATTCCCGACATAGCTTCAGACCCGGAAAAGGGCATTCTCAAAGTAAGTTTCTTTTCACTCTCACCTAACCAAACCAAACCTACCATTCATCTCATAAATGGCTTGGCTCTTGCTTATTCTCCTAAATGCTGTCTTTTTTATACAGCTCCAAGAAAAGTTCAGGCTTGACATGGACGATGAAGCATGCATCCATTTCTTTCAAGATCTGATTAATGAAAGCGTAAGCGCCCTGTTCCCGCAGATGGTTGAGACCATACACAGATGGGCTCAATACTGGCGTTGAGGGGTTTAACCGCAACCTTGTTTAACTTAATCCGGGTTAGCCGGAAAATGTAGATGCGTTTACTTTCTCACGTTAATAACACTTGAAGGTTTGATTTCTGTTCTTGGCTTTTACATCCTCTGTGAAAACTATATCTGTAAATAATCTCGTTAACCTCTAAAACGCTGCGTTTTACTGGTTATTTTGCTAAAGCCGGCTTACTTGTTAATTCTCCATTATTTTACTCTTGTGAATGTGAACGGCATGTTGTTTGTTTGTGCTGCCGCCATGTTAATTCTGGTGGATTATTAATTAATTCTTTAAAAACAACAGAAATTTAAAAATGCTCCAATGTTGCTGGAACTTTTCGAATTTTTTGTCCCTCAATTTTTGTTATAAATAATATTGCATCCGAGATTTTAGATTCTAAAATATTTAGAAATTAGAACGCTTTGATCGCTAAAAAGCATAAAATAAAATTTTCTGGGTATAAAAGGGTAAAATACTAAATACTCAAAATGGGATAAAGATTGGAAAACTTTCACAGCGAACCCAAATTTGACGAGTAACTGTAAATAGAACTTTTTCTGGGTTAAATTTTAAACAATAAAATAATAAGAGGGGTTTTAGTGAAATATCACCTTTAGAGAAATACATTTACACTTATATCTCGTCTGATATCGCGTTGATTTTAAAGCGTCTCTCTCTCGCGTTCAGATCCCTTCGCATCGAGTTCGAAAGGTAAGCTCCGAACGTTTCTGATCGTTAAGCTTTTTATGATTTTCTGGAATCTGAATTTTCATGCCGTGGAGATTTCATTGATGATTTGATTTGAGTTGGAGTCTCCGAATACATCGATTCTCGTTTGCCTGGATTGGTTTTCTCAGTTTGCGATCCCTGTTCTTCAGAGATTGTACTCCATTTGTGGTTGAATTCCGTTTTTGCTGCTATCATCTGTCCTTGTTTACAGTTTTCTGTTTTCAAATCCGTGATTTAGAGCTTGTGATCTGAATTTTATCGAAATATATTGAATCTGCAGTTATAGTTCTTCCAAGTTTTCCTTTTTTTTTCTCTTTATAATTCGTAGTTTGAAGAAATGGAACCTTGTTTCCTGATCTTGTGTTAAGATTCATCGTGAAATATGTGAAAATCGTGATCGATCATTTTGTTTGATACCTTTTTCTGTTTTGGTTTCATTTGCTTCCGAATGGTTTTCTGATAGTTTACGTTTTTATACTTTAGATTTACGTGATTGGAATCTCAAGTTTCTCGTTGGTGATTCTGTGGACCGAAGGATCACGAATCATATAATGCAATGTATAGCTTGGGTGTTGAATTTTCAAATTGGCAGTAGATTTAGTGCCATTTATGTTAGGATGATTGGCTAGCTCGTATTTTGATTTACTTTATATTATGAGGAATAGAGCAAAATCTTGAGTTAAATGTTTATAGTGCATGATCTGTCTTCGTTGCATATTTCAGGATCACTAGCTGAAGGAAAATGGGGCTTTCATTTGCAAAGCTTTTCAGCCGGCTTTTTGCCAAGAAGGAGATGCGTATCCTTATGGTTGGTCTTGATGCTGCTGGTAAGACGACCATTTTGTACAAGCTCAAGCTTGGTGAGATTGTAACCACCATCCCTACCATTGGTGAGTCTTCAAAACATAGATGATTGGTAGAACAATCATTCCGTTACATTTCTTCTGCCGGATCATCAGTTGCTGCATTGCTTATGGTTGTTGCACGTTTAGACGTTTCCTTTGAGTTAATCTTTGCTTGGATATGCTATTTCTACTCAATACTTTCCTTTTTCTAGTTATGTACCCTGTTGATTATGGAGTTTCTGAATTTGGATGTATGAGTTGACATTAAAACAATATGGCATAATGGCAATTCAGAAACTTTTGGAGTTCAGAAATATGGAGTTTAGATGGCGTGATTGGAGTTGATTATGGAGTTCATATCTTGTCAAGTGATTTGGATATAAACAATATGGAGTTTCTGAATTGCGAAGTTGACTATAGAGTTTCTGAAAGTTCAGTGTTTTGAAGCGTGATTGTAATTAAAATCATCATGCTTATACAGTCGAGACTTAATGAATGATCTGTTTTTACAGGGTTTAATGTGGAGACAGTTGAATACAAAAACATCAGTTTCACTGTGTGGGATGTCGGGGGTCAAGACAAGGTTCCTACCATCTGTTACTTTCTATGAATCTCTCTGAAATAGAAAAAGAAGAAAGAGGAAACGTGTGCTCACTTGTCTTCTCTTACAGATCCGTCCCTTGTGGAGGCACTACTTCCAGAACACTCAAGGTCTGATATTTGTGGTGGATAGCAATGACAGAGATCGAGTTGTTGAAGCAAGAGATGAACTTCACAGGATGTTAAACGAGGTCCTTACTACTCTTCACTTACTTCCTCCCTTATAATTAAACGCATACACTTCTGATAGTAATCGATTTGGAAGCTGACTTATTACTCGCTATTCAAAACCGACTTGTCTGATTAATGCCGCACTAGCACGACATGTAAGGCTCCTCTTATACTCTGACCGACCTATTAATACTTGTATACTATCTGCAGGATGAGCTTCGTGATGCAGTACTGCTTGTGTTTGCCAACAAGCAGGATCTTCCAAACGCAATGAATGCTGCTGAGATAACTGATAAGCTTGGACTCCACTCTCTCCGGCAGCGTCACTGGTGATTTATCAAGAAGATCTTTGTTGCTTTGCATTGTTATTTTACTGCATGAGCTCTCAAAACAGAGAACGAACACAACACTGTACTGTACGATTGTTCTTTTCAGGTACATCCAGAGCACATGCGCCACCAGCGGTGAGGGACTGTACGAAGGTCTGGACTGGCTCTCCAACAACATTGCTAACAAAGTAAGCCTCCAAATACACATTCCAAAGTTTATGAATTTAACTGTTTGAAATGACGTTTTATTTCTTCTATGATTATAATATAACCGAAGGTTACTTTCTTTTTGTGGTCATTTGATATTATTGTTCTACTTTTACTTGCAGGCTTGAGTTTGTGTGAGACGAAAGCTTCGGATTCCAAGAGAAGCATTATCTTTGTTTCTTGTCAAAGAACCCTTCCTCTCTTTTTGTTTTAATTTTTTGGTGATTATGGAGTCATATCTGTTGCCAGTTAAAAGGATTTGTTTTTGGGATTGTGATATTAAGACGCTTGGTTTTTTCAACTATAGATATAAACATAAACAACTTTTTCTTTCTTTTTGTCATTTGATTAAATATATTAATAGAAGAAAATTAATATCAGAATATTTCTTCATTAATTCACAAATGACGACTGTACACGAGACTAATTACACTTTGTACTCTAATATATATGAAGATAGATTTTTTTATATGTTGTGGTTAGCTTTCGAGACGTTTTAATGGATTAGATTAAAATAAGAGCCCACTACAAAAGATTATTTTCTTTGTTTAATATTATCACGATCACTTTAAATCCATATCCACTACAATTCTCAAATGTTCGTTGGACATATATAAACACGTTCTTTTGACTTCAACGTTGTAATTAGTTCAGTCGGCTGGAATATAATGTTTCAAGTGCAATGTTTAAAGATGAGACCCTCACCAAAAAATATATATATATGAAAAAAAAATTAAACTGTGGTTTAAGAATATAAAAAAGGCACTTAATTATAAGGAAAAGAAGAAGATATTTTTTTGTGTCTTCTTTTCCTTCTTATAAAGTTATAATTAAGTGTCTTTTTATATTCTTAAACCACGGAGTTAAATTTTTTTTTTTCATATATACTTTTGGTTGATTAAAAATATGACATATCTGGTTGATAGCTATGTTTGAACATAAATTCTAAATAAATTTTCTAATAAATAGATCTTTATGTACTCCTAAAATTCTTACACAACAAAATTATTAATTGCAAACTTTTTGGGTATTTGTTCAATTTTTTTTTGGGTGTGGGGGAATATAGAAGAATAAGCCTAATTTACAAAACATTGTGAGATTAAATTTTGTTTTTACAAATTTGGGAAACTAACTAAACCTCTTCTCAATGGAAATCCTGAAATAGCCCTAATTGTAGAATCTTTTTACTTAACCTTAATTCAGAACTTTTATTTTCTCACAATGTTTTCTTTAATTACCCTTCCTTTTATCAAAAAAAAAAAAACTTTTATTTTCTCCTTTACACTCTTCTTACTCCTCCCTCTATACCAATATTATGATGTAATCATATACTCCTTAACTCTTAAAATCATCGATCCCAAAGTATGGACTCTTGTTTAGCGTTTACGTATGAAAATCTCTAAAAAGAAAGATTTTTTGAACTCATGGTTGACGAGGAAAAAAAAAAGAATGAATATTCTTTTAGGAAACTTGGTTGCGGAGAACAAATACGTCGAGAGTTTAATTCCAAGTGAGGTAACCATTTTTGAGTTTGTCTTAGGCATGCCTACTCTCGATCTCGTTTCGATTTGTGAACATATACAATAGAAAATTAAGGGTTAGGTATAGTGAACATGTTTTTTTTTTCTCTTGAAAACAATAATTAATTAATTAACCCTCTAGGCTCTAACCGTTTCATAACATGTTTATAGCTAATTAACTCTTAAATGAAACTATATTATATCATAAGTACGAAAACTAAACTATAATTCTACATATATATGAGATAGTAACAAGTAGATCATATAGTACAACAATCAAACCGTTCCATAACATGTTTACTAGCTAATTATCTCTTAAATGAAACTATATATTATAGCATAAGTACGAAAAAACTAACATGTAATTATATATATCTATATATATAAAGTTAGCTTTTCTTTTTTCTCCTTCCGCCACATCAGCATCTATATTAAATAGTAAAAAAAATTTCAAAAGTCATTTATCATATTTTATATTATAAAATTAAAATTTAATTACCTAAAAAATTAATTCACATATTAATTATAACTTTAATATTAAGTATTGAATATTAAAGAGAATTTCAAAAGTCATTTCTCATATTTTATATTATAAAATTAAAATTATTTA
>OVAY01000479.1:0-54112 GCA_900406395.1 Kernera saxatilis
GCCCACAGTTTTGGGCCCACATGAGAAAAAATACATATTAAAAAAAAAAACACCACATGTCAGTTTCTCAGAGATTGTGATAAGAAAAACCTTACTTTATTATATAAAATATAAATGTGAGTGGCAGAGTCAAATAATTATTATTCAACAACATATTATCAATCAAAGTTTCTGTTTATTTTCATTCAAATAATGTTTGACTGAAGTTGCTTATATTAACAGAATATAAGGGTTGACAAAAAAAAAAAAAAAAAAAAAAAAAAAAAAAAAAAAAAAAGGGAAAAAAAGGAAAAAAAACAANAAGGGTAAAATAGGTAAAAACGCTAAGAAAAAAGATGTAAAAGATGTAAGAAGAGCCGCAGGAGGCGATTTGGCAACGGTGGATTTTCTGGATTAGATTTTGGATGACGTGGCCTCACGTGGAATAGAAGAAGAAGAAGAAGAATACTCACGCGCCGTCATATAGAATTTGCTGACGTATAAATTCCATTTCTCATAATAATTTGGGCTACTCAGTTGGCCCATGGCCCATTAACACAAGGCTGATCCAAAACCTCAATTTCTATTTTCTAAGATCTTCGTCTCTCTCTAGGTCATACTCAGTTCATCGTTCTATCTCATTCCAACGGCTTCGCGAAAGAAAACTTTCTCAATTTTTTGTTTTTTGTTCTGCTGAAAGATTCGAATTTCCAGAAGAAGAGGTCAGCGGTTTTATTTCTAATGTTTCCTTCTTTTACTAAGAAAATGGAAATATAATCTAAACCATAAACACAAATCTTTGTAGCTACAAAAAATCTGATGTGTCTTCTGCTCGATCACATTTACTTTTTTTGTTTGCTCTGTGTCGTTTCTATGTTAATAGGTTTCATCAAGCTTTGATTCTTAGTTGTTATATGATTTCGATTTCGATTTCGTTATAAACGGTGAAAAGATGCTATCGTAATCTGTTCGACGGTACATATAAATAAAGAAAATGTATGGTTATGGAAGTTTCTCATATCTTCATCATCTCACTTTCAATAGTTCGTTTATAGGAGTGATAATTGATTCCATTTCTTTGAATTTAACAGTCCGATGTTCTGCTCAGCGTTTACACCAAGTATTTACCAATTTCATGCGAAAAAGCCCGTTTTTCGGAAACCGAGGTTTCGGGTTTGTTCATCTAGTTCTAGTGAGAATGACAGATTCAAAGTAGAGTACACTCCTTGGCTTATCGTAGGGTTGGGTAATCCAGGAAACAAGTATCATGGAACAAGACACAATGTAATGAAAAACAATCGTTTCTTTTTAGTTAGATTGATTTTGAGATGTTGGGTTTTGATCTCTACAAATGCTACAAGTTTGGGTTGTTTTCAGGTTGGTTTCGAGATGATCGATGAGTTGGCTAGAAAACAAGGCGTTTTGATGAACACAATACAGTCGAAAGCTCTTATCGGAATAGGTTTAACGTCTCTTGCTTTCGTTTTTGTTTTACTCCCCTTTCGGTTCTTTGGTTTCAAGCGTAAGAAAGCTGATGACTTTTTTGTTCTACGTATGATCAGTACAGGTGCTATCGAAGAGGTACCTATCTTGGTGGCTAAACCTCAGACTTATATGAACTTCAGCGGCGAATCGGTTTGTATTTCTAATCGTCAAACTTTTCTTATCGTAAATTTGCAAAGATCAGTTGCACGATCAAATTCTCATAACTGAAACTGTTCTGTTGTCGTTTAAAGGTTGGATCTTTAGCTGCACACTATCAAGTACCATTGCGCCACATTTTACTGGTAAAGTTACTGGCTTTAGCATCCCTAGAAAGCAGAACAATGTGTCGAATGAACCCCTTTTGTTGAATCTTAATGCGTGTTTCTCCTCCTAGATCTACGATGAGATGGCTTTACCAAATGGGGTTTTGAGACTTCAACCGAAAGGAGGTCAAGGCTATCACAACGGGTATGTATGTGCCTCTTGAACATCTAAGTTTGTTCTCTGATCTAGAAACTGATGTAACTTTTGTATTTGTTGCAGAGTAAAGAGTGTAATGGGGCATTTGGATGGTCGTAGAAACTTTCCTCGACTAAGCATAGGTACCCGGTTTTGGTTTGGTTCGGTTTAAACTATCTTTAAACCAGAGACTATCCTTTGTTTCTCTCTCAAGCTTTTTGTTTTGTTGATATTTGTCAGGGATTGGTAATCCACCTGGAAACATGGATATGAAAGCTTTTCTTCTTCAGAAGTTTAGTCCATCGGAACGGAAACAGATTGATGAAGCACTCGAGCAAGGAAGTGAAGCAGTGAAGACTCTTGTGCTCAACGGATTCAATCAAGGAATCTCAAGATTTAATCTTGTGCAGAAGTATAAATTCCACAAAGTATAAATGAAAAATAACAGATGACGGATTTTTGCTTTAGTCTGCAATAAGCAACCGAAAAAAAAGTGCAGAGATTCAAATTGGTTTAGCATTTTCATTTTATCTTAAATATGAACATATATACAAAGAATTCACTCCTGTTTAAGGGACTAATAAAATACCAACAAATTAACATTGCTTTGATTGTCGCACTCAATAAGAGTCTTTACCATCTGGTTTTAAGTTGAACAGAGCAAGAGTAAACATTATGTTCATGAACTCTCTGAAGTCGCGTATGATCTTGCACAAATTATAATCAATCACACAATTCTTTTACTTATAGTCATAGATTCTATCCATAGTGTATTGTTGTCGGAATTTGAGCATGAATCTGAAATTTTAAAAATGGTCTCAAAATTGAAAAGCACATAAAGTAGTTTTTGTAAATAGAACATTAAAGATTGTGAATAAGGAACTGAAATCAAAAGAGAGTTTCCTTCATCCTAAATACCACAAAACAGAATCAAAAGCTCTCTTCTCTATCCTGATGATTCTTCAACATCATCAACGTCTTTCCTTCAAGCTTCGACTGGGTACTCAAAAGTGACATCCTTTCCAGTAAGTTTCCGGTACACACCCATCATAGTTTCTAGCTTGTACTCTGTGTTGTTCTTTTCCTTGGTATCCAAATAGACCTATGACATAGTCAAAGCAGATTGTAAAGCTGAGCTCAAAAGCATTCATAGAAAGATCTGAGTTTTTCTCATAAATGATATAATTACCTTCATGATCTTGGAACCATCAAGACGGTATCGAGTACGCTTTCCAACAATCTCAGCAGGGTAAGCGACATCCTCAAGCATTGCTTCATGAACAGAGGTTAGAGTTCTGTTACGTGGCCTTTGAACAGCAGCACCCTTCTTGGGAGGACGCATGATCCTTCTTGTGGCAACAAAGATAACATCCTGCAGAAAAAAAAATGAGAGAGTATTCAGAGACATTGTACTACTCTTTAGGCCTTTACTAAAGAGGAAGTATTTTGTAAAATTACCTTTCCACTAAACTTCTTCTCAAGCTCTCTAACGAGACGGGGATGAATCTTGCGGAAAGCTTTCCTCAATCTGAATGGAACGTAAATCACAACAGCTTTGCGGTTTCCAGAGATGTCCATTTGACTGCAAATGAAATAATTCAAATTATTTCTTTTGATAAAGGCGAAAGCAACCACTGAATGCGAAGATGAAGAACCAAAATGCAGCAACATACACAGCTTGGTTGATGTAGAGATCTTTTAACTCGCTTTTCAACTCCTGGTTGGTGTTCTCCAGATCAAACAAAGCCTGAAAAAGAATACAATTGATATCGGTGAAAAATTCACATCAAGACTTACTTTACAGACAAAGACACAAAATGAGTTATTATTACCTGAGCAACTTGCTCCTCGCATTCTGTTGGCTCGGCATTCTTGTCCTTCTTGATCTTGTTCTGAGCGGAGAACATCTTCACTGATCTTGAATTGTAAAGAAACTAAACAAGAAAAGGTAAAGACATTAGGCACACGAACTTACTATTAACATAACCATGAATTTCAAGCTTCCAGATACTGATCAACTCACTAAAATGAGGATCTACATTAAAAAAAAAAAATCCACTTACAGACACTGACAAGTTATAGTTTCCAATACGTTACAAAAGCAAAGTCCAAGGCTTTGTGGATCAAGGAAAAGAACTTCATTTCTAGATGATCAGTAAAACATACAAACAAACGTGTTCTATTCAATCATACTCTGGAGCAAGTTCTAAATTCTTAAATCGACAATGTTTGATAGTCTACAGAGGATTAAACTAAAGCATAGTATCCTTCTCATAAACACCAAAACCCCAGTGATTTAGACCAATTACAAAAGCTGAAACTTTCCACCATTCTACACTGAAATGAGCTATTAGAATTTAGAGAAAACATCAGCATTGCCCCTTAAGAAAAACAGAACAAAACTCATTCTACGAAATTCGCAGAATACGACGGACCATAGAGAAAGAAAAACAGAAACCCTTTGCGACGTACCAGATAGCGAAATCTCTGCAGGAACGAGGAAGAGCCTAGATTGAAGAAAAAAAAAGTTGCGGCTTCTCCTTAGACGCAGCAGTTTGGGTAAAATCAGGTTTTAATGTTTGATGATTAGGGTTTCTAGGTTGCATGTGATCAAATCTGGCCCGTTAAAAGGTTCTTAAAGCCTATGGGCCCATTAATTCACAAACTCGTCTCTTTTATATATCCCAAAGCCCCAAACAAAAACGCATGTTATCTTTTCAAGATTTTATTTTTGCGATTAAATCATATTTGCTTCGACAAATACTACGAAGTACATTTATTTAAATCCTAAAACTAAAACAGATATCAAATGTAGTAAACAAAAAAAAATGCTACGAAGTACATTTATCTAATTTATTTTACTAAATCTAGAATTAAAATTTTAGCTATTATATGAATTCAAAAATACATGTATACTTTTTTGTTGTCAATACAGATGTTAATTTTTTAATTATTAAATTTTTTTGTTGTCTACAACTTATACATGCATTGCATTCTATACAAAATTACTTAGGATACTTATAGGCGGGACAATAGTACAATACGAGATTACAAAGCTCATTCATATGTTAATTTTGATTAAAAGACAATTTGAAGTGGTTGAACAAAAAAAAAACAATTTTAAGTGATATTCTTAAAACCCATAACTTGCGTATATTAACTATACTATAGGTTCACAGTTTCACGGTTATGTCAAAATTTGATAATTTCACCCAAGTTTCTTTTTTATTAGAAAACAAAAAATTTCAAATAGAAAATGAGATACAAAAAATTTAAAACTTTGCAAACCCTCAAAATGAACAAAGAAAACAATTTCTCCGGATTTACATGTTAGTTGAAGATATAAGGGTTGCAAGGTTAAACTATTCTTGCAAGCTATGGTCGTCGAGCCACGAGATAATATCGGACAAGACACGGAGGATCATTTCGTCTGGTTCGCCTTCGAGCAGAGAATGATAAGCATCTTTATACAAAACTATCTTCTTGTCTGAACTTTTCGCTTTCTCGTAAAGCTCTCTGCTCACCGAAGGATCTGTCACTGTGTCAGCTTCTCCGTGTAGAATCAGTATCGGCAAAGACACCTGCAAAGATAAAATCAAGAAACACTTATTATATTCTGATTCTGCTATTACAGTTTTTGGTTGTCTCATACTTTTTACCTTTTGCAATTGTTGTTCAATCTCCTGAGTTGTTCGAAGCATTTCTACTGCTGTCCGTAGCCGCGGTTTGCTGCTGTAACAAATGATGTTGTATGGTGTCTGCAAATTAATGAGAAGACGGGTTTTGTAAAAGAGTCGATACTTTTAAAAAAGGCAATAAGTTCCTCAAGCAGTAACTTGTGTTTATACCATATTCCTCTTCCTGATATCTCTAAACGCTGCTTCTGCTAAATCCTTTTGTGGAACCAACTTGTGTTTCGGTAGAACATTGGCTAGACCGATCAAAATCTGTTTTAATACCGGTGGTGGAACCAAATCATCTGCAATCTAGAACGGATAGATAGTTCATGTTAATGTAATAATGATCAGTAATCTGCGAGATTTCCTAACGCCAATGCAAAAAAAGAAAGAACTCTTTACTTTGCACATTGGTGCTACCAAGACTGCGCCGGTCCACGCATTTGGTTGTTTGAAATGTATTTTGAGCGACACGGCTCCACCCATTGACTGCCCAAAGAGAAAGCTCGGTACAGAACTAAACTCGGGATTCCCTACAACCAAAAATCCAAAATCTATCAGTACCTAAAACATAAACCTTAAGTTTACCCTTTTGGAGTCACTCGATGTGCTTCAAAGTTTTTACCTTTTATGTTGGAGTAATGCTCAATGACATCTTCAACAAGAAGATCAAAGCTAGGGATATAACCGTGCAAGCCTTCCGATAAGCCAAATCCCGGATAATCCATAGCGAAAACTCCATATCCCGACAATGCCAATCTCCTTGCAATCCCTGCAAGAAGCGAGCTAATAAGCAATCAAATATTGTCCTATTTTCACAAGCAAACCATTGGGTACATAAAAACAAACATGCCTTCGAAGAAAAACGTGCAAGTATCTCCATAACCATGGCAGAAACAAACCAAAGCTTTGGGCCTAGAAGCTTCAGGAAGCCAGCTTTTGGAGAAGATCTCAACTCCTCTTGAATTCACCTCATAAGACTACATAAATCATAAATCATCACAAACACAAAACAGTTGCTTCAAGCTATAAACTAGCTTTGATTCATGAAAAAACATAAACCAAATCCTTCTCTTTTTTACCTCCTTTGTCTTAATTCCATCTCCTGGCGTCTGCAACATCACCAAAAAAAGCAACACTTTTAATCAAAGCAAACACAATTCAGACAAGTCTAAAGTCTCGATCTTTCTTATACCCACTTCAATTGGAAATGACGAACAAGAAAAATCCTAAGAATTCCACCGAGTCAGGCGAACAGATTCAGTTTCGGATGTTTTCTTACCTTGAAGAGGATATGGTCGAGATTATGCTGAATTTCTTTGAAGGAATCGCGAACCTGACGACGCGCAGGAGCTTGGTCAATATCAACCTCCTTGAATCGCCGGAGCTCCTCGTTGTCAACCTTCGCCGTCGGAGCCATCGATCTCCTCCTTTGCCACACTGATCTTCCCTTATCTACAAACCCTTGGATGATAAAAATTGTCCCTTTTAGCAAATCGGTCAAATTAATCCATACAACAATAAAAGGTTATCCTTCTTCAAAAAAAAACAATAAAAGGTTATCTTCGCAAACTCAATTGGCAAATGCCCACCATGTCAAAAACTTGTTTTATTTTTTATTTTTAATTCCAAAATAAATTCTCAAAGTTTGTTAAAAAAAACAAAAAAAAAAAGAGGAAATTGAATGGATAGTTGCGAATAATAGTAGTGATGACAAATGCTACCGTGTAAAGGACTGAAAAGCGAGAGCTTTGCTGATGTCAGGGCCATAAAATCAAATTACTAAAAAGAATCGTTCAAAATTTTGTATTTAAATAAAAAAGAAATCAAAACTATTGTTTTCCAAATTGTTTTTTTTGGAAGGATAAGATTACACGAAAGTGAGGAAGGAAATGTCTCAGAAACCATCAGAATTACGCAATTATCATTACATCAATTGAGTTCTCTGGTTCTTGTCTTCTCTTTAATGCTTTTCATCGTGTGAACAATAGTGTCGGGGAGTATTATTTGTGTAGGTAGGAGCTTGAGATTGGATCCTCAAAAAGATTCTATGACGATATGCTAACGGGTCTGTGTCGTTGGATAGACGACAATCCATTAATGCGATGCCACGTGTATAATATAATGAGTCACGTCACGTGCATTTAGGTGAGGAGTTGGCATGGTTTTTGCAAAGGAGTTGGAGCTCGGAAACATCCTAATGAGATCTCAACAGGCTAGATTTTCACATTATTTTATAGTCTCATGAAATTATTTTAAAAGATGTTGTTTTGAGAAATCATCGGCACAATTTAAGGTTTTCATCAGCCAGCAATTTGCTAACGGCTTAAGTAGGTTAGATAAATACACAATTTTACAAATAAATCTCCCTTTGCTTTCTATCTCGATCACTCATATTTCTCTTTTGTATTTTACGCACCAATGGTTACCAGGCTTTTACTTTGTGTAAAGTTGAAAGTTTCATTCAAATTGTTTCATTTTTTGGGTTAGATCGGCACCGAATTCTAATGTCCATGGCTAGTCTGTTTGGTAAATAGTTTTTGGTAAACCCATTAGGAATAAAATATGGAACCGAAACTCATAAAACTGAATGGGTTACATGGTGAAGTGGAATCAAAGAGTATAACAAATATATGTTTTTTTTTTGTTGCCTTGAATCGGAATCAACATGCCATCATGATCCCGAGTGCTGTCTTCTCAATTCTCTCCCAAAATTTTCTTTGCTGCTTGGTTGGGTCTCGGACTTTTCTTTTTTTTTGGTGTTTTTCAATAAAAATTTTGAATAGTTCTCAAGGTGAACTGTAAACCACATCAATTCAACGGTTGATATAATATATAAGATCTCGGACTTTTCTTTGTCTTTAGTTTTTTGCTTTTTTAAATTCAGCAGTTCCGTGTTTATCAAAAAAAAAAAAGTATGAAGCACGTATATATTTGATTATATAAAAACAAAATTAACAGTTCCACATCAATTATAAAAAAATGATATCTGATGATGTTTTAAAAACAAAAACAAAATCATAATTTAAAAAAAAAAAAATCATCGGTAAGATGAGTATAGTGAAACGTTATATATTTCGTCAAATCATTACATTCAAATGAGATCGCAATTAATTTTCATTTTTGGTATTTTTTCATCAAGGTAAATCATAATATTTTACAAGAATCGCAAATGTGAAGCGTTTACATAAGTTAAGTTTTGTTTAATCGCAAATGCAAATCTGAGTTTTATAACCCAACCCACCACACGGTATATGCCCTTATCTGTATTTCTGGAAAAAGCTACAATCAATAGTATATGAATTTCATTGGCTTTATTCTTCCTTTGTTCAATGCGTAAATGGCTCGCATGTCTCTCTTCCCATTGTCCCTTCTTTTCCCAAAACATCTCTCTCCCCACAATTATTATATAGCTTCTTATTTTTTTTAACATTCTATCCACAATTATACTTTTTTTTTTTGTTTTGATAAAATAAGTATAGCTTTTTTGTTCTCTCTCTCTTTTCGTTCGACATATATTCATTTTTCCGTTACTTAACTTGTTTAATTAAAAGTTTATTTATGTTACAAAAGTCAGAAAAATAGCGCATATATAAACGGTACAGCAAATCGGATATTTAATATGTACTGTTATAAATCTCTAAGCAAGTTACAACAAAATAAAAAGCTCTAAGTAAAGCATTCATTGGACCAGTAATGTAGCGTTAATTAAAAATAATAATCCTGCTCCGATAAAAGAAAATAGTCAACTTTGATAGTATTACTGTCTGCTGACGTGGACACGTTTCTTGTGGAAGCCAGCCAAAAAAAAAGAAAGTTAAATCAATACATCGGACCCGATAACCAACAATTTCCGGTCAAAATGTCAAACTTCACAAATGAGATTGCCACACAGGCATGCGTTTTTAATATACTTTAGACAAAAAAGAAATAGAATCTAAAAAAATATATTAAGATCTACTATTAAAATAGTATTAAAGTAAACTCTAGATACCCATGTGAACGTAGGTTTCTTCAACTATAGGGGATGGTAACAACAGACCTATGTATATTTGTTTGGTACATTACAATTTAATGTTTCCATTATAGAAAAAAATTTGTGTTACCATTTATTTCAAATTTATATAACCTCTCGGTACAGAACTAAACTTTAAGAAGAAAAGGAAACTGTTGAGAATTCTGTTACTCTCTAAGAAAAATTTACATTTTTATTCAATTTAATTAAAATCCCAAAATTCAAATTGTATATGAATTTAATTTAAATCCACTTGTTTTAAAAGACGGCAACGTTTCAAATTTATTATTTCTCTAGAGCAAAAACTGTTTTTTTTGTTCTTTTACATTTCTTAATTCACTAGTTTTTCTTTAACCAAAAATAAATAAATTTTTATCCTCCCCAAACAAAAATCATTAGTTATGTTATATTATGTAAAAGGGAATGTTATCTGATGTTCTTAAATATTTAGCAAAACAAAAAATCTGATGTTGTTAAGAAAAACAAAATCATTAGTTATGTTGACCAATAAATAAAATAAAATAATTAGTTACAAACCCAATTATAAATGCATGGAAATCGGAATATTAAAGCTGTCCACAAATATCACTATTACGACGGCGAGAAAAAGCAAATTTCCAATTTCACAAAAACGACGTCGTTTCACGTTGTCTTCAACCTCACCCACACTTTGGTCTCATCCTTTTATAAAAACCCAATTTCCTCTAACGATTTTTCGCCTCTCTCTCTTCCTCCTATCCTCTCCGTCATCGTGCTCTCTCCTCTCTCGGGGATTTTACTCAGGTATCTCTCTCTCCTTTCATCTTTCTTCTTTTTCTCAAGCTTCCTTTATGGCTGATTTTGCAGATCGCTATTACCTTCTTTTTTTTTTTTGTGTATGTGTGTTTGTTCGCAATAGATCTGTGGTTTTTGTCCCAACCTTTTACTTTTTTTTTAGTCTCGGAAGTTTGGTTAAATTCGAGTAAAAACTTCTAGGTTTCTTCGAGTTTTTTTTTTTGTCTCTTATGAACTCTGAATTTTCTCGGATCTGAGCTTCGTCCTAGCCATTCGGTCAAACTTCATAGTTGGCTTTATCCGAAATCGTATTCTGTTTTCAAAAATTCTTTTTATAGCCGATCGCTCTGAATTTCGAATGGTCTATTTTCTTCCCCTAAAGCGATTCGTTGGGTTTGAGTCATAAATTAAAGAGAAAGCTTCTTTTTTCCCCTCATGTTTTTTCGGGAGTCGATCCAGATCCGTTGTTAAACCTTGGAGAATTTCTCAGATCTTACAAAGTAAACCTAGTTTCTTGTTGTTGGATTTTGAAATCAGATTCAGATATATCAAATTTGTGTTCCCATCTGTCTGAGTGTTTGTGATGGATCTGATCTGATTTGATTTTGATTCTGTTTGGTGAAACCAGATTTAGGCGTTCTTCTGTAGATCAAGGTGAAAAGATGAATCATTGCAACCTTCAGCAGAACGCCTTCATGTCTCGCGACGAGATGAAGGATCTTGTCGTTTGTCCTAAGCCCCGACGTGTTGGCTTACTCGCCAACAACGTGATTCGCCCTCTCAGATTACATATGAGGTAAAAGCAGAGCATCCTCCTTTTGTTTCTTCCCAGATGTTGCAGTGATTAGAAACAAACATTTACCCAACTTTGTTCTCGTTTTGTAGTCAAGCTGCAGCTGATTTGTGTGATTCTAAAGCTGGTGCGGAGCTTTTGGACATAATTCGTAGAAAGGTATGCTTCTGGTTTTGTTGTTTTGATCTTCCATGAGTCAATTGTAGATTTTTCAGTTGTGATAAAAGGATCTTTCTCTGGTTCACTTGATGTCCCGCTAGTTTGTATTCTAATTCCAATCTTTTTGACCTGCCTGAAAAGCTTTCCTTGAATCAATTCATAATCATTTACGAAAATGTTTGAATTCATAATCCTTTCCTTTCTTCTTATCTCTCCAGGAGGATAATGGAACAATAGGGCAGTTGCTATCATCATCTGTATCTTCATCGCCACCATATTTTCCCGGTTCACCTCCAAGCAGAGCAGTGAACCCATTAGCCCAAGATGCTCGCTTTCGAGATGAGAAACTCAATCCAATCTCACCCAACTCTCCTTTCCTTCAGCCCAATTCAGCAACCGGTTTTCCGTCTCCATCTCCATCATCATCGTCATCATCCTCATCTCGTGGTTGTGTTAGAATGAAATTTGGTCTCAAACCGCCTGCAGTTAGAGTAGAAGGTTTCGATTGCTTGAACCGTGACCGCCAAAACTCAAGCATCCCTGCCATGGCTTAGTAGACAAAAAAAAAAAACAAGTGTACATAGAGATTCCGAAGTCGTTCACCAATGCCTAACAGAGGAGGATTTGATTACTACTACTACCATTTTTGAAGCAAATGAATATGTAAAATCTCTTAGTGTTTTTCATCTTTTCATGAGAGAGAGAGGGAGGAGGAAGGAGGAAGATGAAGATCAGTTACCGTCGCCGGTCACCGTTTTTAACTTGTTATTCAGGTTAGTGTTTGTATATAAGTATGCAGTATTTAAAAAAGAGTCGAATCGATGTATTCGTTTGGTGTTTTTCTGGGTCGGGCGGATCTTTATTAGTGTTATGTATAATTAAAAGGGAAGACTAGAAGAATCTGTAAAATTATCTCGGGGAAAAACTCTGGTTTCTATCTTCTCTTTTGGGTTTCGTTGTAATATAATAGATAATCGATTTAGATTATCTACTTTCTGAGAATATCACCATTGTGTATAGTAATGTCTGTTTAACTTGTTGGTGAGTTTTAAGTTCTCTCACAACACCTTTGTATATGTATTTTGGTGGTTCGATGATAAATCTGTATATTGTATTATTATTGTTCTCAGTTCTTATCTTTTCTTATTTTCTGACAAAAGTAAAATTAAATACAGCTCTAAGAGTGGAATTCACATTTGTGTCTTTAAATTAAAGCCGTTAACTGCTAACTGCTACTCTCTCTCCCTGACGGAGTTTCTTGCATATTTAATTCTGCGACAAACTTTGAACTAATATTTATAGCTAGAACATACAAAAGTCACGGTGAACATGTGTATGTTGTTGAGTAAACATATGTTGTTGACTCATCTGTATCAAAAGGACAGAGATGTTCAGATCCCAAGTATGAGGTAGCTCTTACCTTATTCCGGCCGTCATACTTTAAAGTGTCATTGTTGTGGCCTCGATCTATTCTTGCACATCCGATTTTGCTTTGTCAATGTCTTTATGCGGATCAGATTGTACCTTTTGTAAGGTAAGCCCATTACTTCCTCGATTTCCATTTGCGCCAAAGCACCCGTATCTGTATGTATCTGAACATCTCTTAATTCTGAAGCCTTAAATCTTGCGGCCGATATGTCTTATGTTTACAGTGACGAACACACGTATATAGTTATCCGTTTTCTATTGGAATATGTTATTCCTTAAATATTTGGTGACCAATTAAATTGGAAATAATGGAGTTAATTCCTAATCAATCTCTACTTTGATGGACGGCTGAGATTAATCCTAAGAAAACCCTAATGAGGAATTAGGTTCTCTCTCCGCCTATAAATATATGTCTTTAGTCCATCATAAATACATCCCAAAAACACAACACCTAAAAAGAACCTTTATAGGCAAGGGGAGAGAAATCTAATACTCCTATCTTAGAGATCAGACTTTTCGTCTTCCATTCAGGATACCGTTCAAGAAGACCTCTCCGCTACAATGAACGGAGGTATTCCGTTAATCTTCCTTATGATTATATTATGTGATTAACCTAGATGTTTAACGGTCTTAGAGTTCATGTAAAATTATGCTTACACAAATTAGATATCAGCACCTTCTCAAGGGAATATATGTGGCACAGAGAAGCAGAAATTCTCTCCTGGGAAAACTCTAACCATGTCGATCCTTTGAAACGGCTTTGAAGATCGATGGGAGAATATCAACAGATGGAGTCTAAATTTCAAAGAAAGGAGCAGGCAACGATCACACGATCGGCTCTGTTGCTGCAAAGATTTTGCAAACCAAACGCTGGGAGGAGCTGAGAGATCCTGTGTCAGTAAACTAATCCAATTGCAAAAGGAATTGAAAACAGATCAGGGTTTAAAGCCGCCGATCGATGATTTTTTTTTGTTTTTCCCATTAGATTTCGTCGATTAATGCAAAACAATTTTCCTTAGCATCAAATAAAATAATGAAAACAATTTTTTTTTCAGTTATGTATGATCGACGCGAATCTAACATCGGTTATTTTTTTATTTTTTTTTAGTGACATTGATTTAACGTCGGTTATTATAAATGGCGCTAAAACAAAACTGTTTTATTGTTTCATTTTGAGTCGCCTTTCGTAAACGAAACGACGTTAAATAACTACCTTGATGCAAAACACAAATTTTCTTCCCTTTTCCGTTTTGGTGGTCCCGTCCAAAAAAAAAAAAAAAAAAAGAAGAAGAAGAAGAGGGAAAANAAAAAAAAAAAAGAAGTAGAAGAAGAGTGAAAAGCAGAAAATGGCGGGTGATGATCCAAAATCATCATCCGCTCCTAACGACGATGAAGATCCGTACTATGATCAATTCTCAGAAGAGGATCTCCTAAATGTCTTGTCTAGCCCTACTCCAAACTTAATGGACTTGGACTTCATCCAAAATCCTCTTCCTCCTCTTCCTCCTCTTCCCATTAACGACACTCGCGTGTTTCAAGAAGAACCCTCACTTTCAATCTCTAACTTCGACACCATCAACGAGTTACTTGAACTGCCTTCTGTAGATGATCTTCCCTTCCCTTGTGGTTTGTTCGATATACCAAGTGGTTTTCTCAACGACTGCATCAACAATGACAATGTCCTAGGAGAGATTGCTAATGACAACGGTAACATTGTTGTTGAAACTGGTACACTTGAAGTGGCTCCTCGAGTATTTGAAATCGGTGGTCCATCAACGAGGCCTGTCCCGGCGATTACACCAACTATCTCCGAAGGAATTCTCCTATGCACTTGTTGCAGTCTGCTTCGCGTATTAGTCCATACCAATGGTATATACATACATTTATCCATCAGTAAGATTAGTGTTTATTGAATGATTTTGGTTGCAATATTTGATTGGTTATATATATATTCTATGATTATATATATAGGTCCGGAGATGATGAGGCTTGATATTTACGGAGGGATTGGGTATTTCTGCCATGCGATTCTCGAGACTCATCTTCTCGTTGGTGGTTCTATCGAACGTCGACATCAAACATATCATTTTACTGATTTAAATATGGAGGATGTGAAGAGGTTTATAGAACAGTATTGCCTGGACAGAGAAGCAGGCGGTTTTGTAGTTGTGGAAGACACGAACTCTGAGTTCTATCAAGCAATGAATGCTTGCTCCGACATTAACCAATTGGTTACGCCGACGTTGCCGTCGCGCGATGATATTCCAATGTCTTTGGTTATGCCTGATGCAGCCCTTAATGTTCCTCCTGTGCCGCGATATGTTGGATTGAGAGATGATCCCCCCGTGTTGAAAGAAAGGCCCAGGAGAAAAACCCCTCTCGCCGCTCAGGTTTTGTCTCTATATAATTTCTGAATCTATTGTAACCATTTAACATCATAGGATATATATGTCTTGGGGATATCTTTGGGATAGAAACATGTTGCTTGGGCTACAAGGATCCGTTTGTTATAGAGGATTAATTACGGTTAGATTTTGAGTTCAAACATCTTAATTGCGCTATAAGAAATTCCTTTGGTAATCTAATCATATAGAGATGTAGTGTATAAAAGATCTTAATTAAAGGAACCCGTTGGATGATCTTATATCCATAGTAACATACTTACTGGTCTTCATAAAGGAAGATGATAGAGAAATTGTTAGGGTTCGCATTTGGATTAGGAACATGTGTTTCTTGTGCTCAAAGAAATCGTTTTTATCGATCTTAATTTGAAAAGGGATAAGAGTTGCTGATCTTGGGTTTTGTGATTTATCTTCTGCGTGCCGAGGACAAGAACAGAGGGAGCGGACTGGAAAATTGACACTGAAGGATATTGGTATGTATTTTCATCTTCCAATGGACGAAGCTGCTCGAAAACTGAGTCTTTGTCCCACAGTTGTCAAGAAAATTTGTCGAAAGGGAGGCTTGTGTAGATGGCCACACCGTAAGGTAATATCCTCACTTTATAAATTGGTGTTTTTACCTTCCTTCCTTTTTCTATTTATTTACTTTTTTTTTTTCTGTTAAATTGATGTGTAGATCAAGAGTCTTCTGAAGAAGATCTCTTCATTGGAGAGAGTGTTAAGCACGACAACGAATGTAGAAGTTAGGGCGCATGCTGAAGCGGAGATTGAAAGACTTCGGAAACAAATCAATGAGATCTGTAGTGAATCTCTCAGATTTCCAAAGTAATTTCTTAAAAAACGTTGGAT
This sequence comes from Kernera saxatilis, assembly GCA_900406395.1. NCBI lineage: Eukaryota > Viridiplantae > Streptophyta > Magnoliopsida > Brassicales > Brassicaceae > Kernera > Kernera saxatilis. Next base: position 16,021 of record OVAY01000479.1, read on the forward strand.
ATTTTTCTTTTTATTTTCAGATAATTATAGATTTTTAGTGGTAATAAAAAGCTGCCTTAAATTTGTAGTCGGTTGTTTGTACTGTGATAGTAGTCACAAATATTCATGGATTAATAAAATTAAAGGATTGGAGTTAATTATATTTACTACGTTTTGTTACACACAAGTAGTTGGCTTAAATTGTTTAGTGATATAGTTCAATTATCTCTCCTCTTTAGTGAAATCTCCTTTAGTTTTGTATCAAGGGACGCCAATCGTGTGGCTGACTCTCTGGCTAAGAGCTCTCTACGCTCTTTAGTTGTGGAACAGGTTTAATTAATGAAAGGAAAGTTTAGCACTCAAATAAAAAAAATGTTTAGTTTATTAGTACTTTCAACTAAATCAAACCATTTCCGTAACAATTTGCGTTTATATCATTAATTGGTATGTGTGTCTTGTTGTGGCCATTGGAAGGTTTTTGCTGTTCTAGGTTGTCCAATGGTTTCAGTAAAAACTACACCACCACTAAACCATACTCTCTTTTTTTTTTCGTTTTTTGGGTTTACGTATATTTTTCCTAACGAGAATCAAATGTCTTCTTCTGGTTACTTTTGCTGTGTTTGCACAGTTGAGATGATTGATGTGTATCTACCTTTCGCCACAAAAATGAACATATCACTCACTCTAATCATTTCCAAAAACACTACGAATTGAAGATTTTTGTCTGATGCTTGCAGCTTTCATATGAACTTGTACTGGCTAAGAAAAAAAGAAGCAATTGTTTAGTTATTTCTTATCTCGATCAACAAAACTGTTATCATTGAATAATTAGGGTAATCTTCTTAATTTTTTCGTCCTGTAATTAGACTAACTTTTGGCTATAAAACAGAGCATTTTCTGGATATATATATATATTTTTTTTTCCGATGAAACTACATTCTGTTTTAATCTACAGTTCTACACGCCTTTTGTGTGTTGATTTCGAAAAAATCTCTTTCTGCTATGCTTAAGATGGCAGAAAGAATAAGAGGAGTAAATATTCTTTTGATATGAAAAATCCATTTGGTGCCTTCAAAGAGAATATAAGAAAAGCTCGAATATTACGAAGATAAACTAGACAAAATAACTTGTCACAAGATTTTCACACGGTTTAAATTGATGCCTTTAGCTACCAAGGGAAACATGATCAAAGCTAAAAAGCCAACACTCAAATTACAGGATTTTTCTGTTGTTGTCAAACCCAAATTACAGTTGAATATACGTAAATATTAATAATTTATTATTAGGAAAAGTATGAGGATACGTGAAAATATAGGAGACAGTGTCACTTATCGTAACTTGTGAGTTGTGAGCTTAATGTTAAAATTTGTTTTTCAATGAACAATAACAATTTACAATGATAAAATAAAACAATTACAAAAATGTAATAGAATATTCGAGGGGAGGAATATATCATAAGAATTTTAGAAGATTTGTGAATTGTACTTGCCCATAGAATCTTTGCCGACTTTATGTTCTTTTGACTTCTCTACTTCTGTTTACTTATTCACCTTTTTATATTAAAAAAGCCTTCCACAATACTGTTATTATGCATGCATGTAAGTTATATGTTATAACTATCTATTTCATTTAAATTATAACTATCTATTTCATTTAAAAAAAAAATTAATATATGAAGAATGAGCCGGAGATTGTTTGTCCGTGGCTTCTGAAAGCTTTATGTGGGTATAACTAGGACGAACTATGCATCACAAAGTAGTTAGCGATAATTATTCGCCCTCGAGAAAAGTTAATATTTGATACCTACTATAACCACTTATTTGATATTTAAAATGAAGATGTTAAAGAAGAAAAACATGTTCACAAAAAGGAAAGAAGAATTACACTTTGAAAATGATATATTTTCTGTTTCGTAGTCATTTGTCTTTTGGTTATTGGATAATTATGTAGGTATATATAAAAATCCAAAAAAAAAGTGTTGTTGGAATAGAACAAACAATAGTCTGAGTTCCACTTTGTAATGATACAACTAAGAAGTGATGGATCAACACGAATTGCTTGGGATCAAATCAACTGAAACTCAACTTACAATCATTTAACTATTGTAATACCACGACTGGCAATAATATTATTCTTTTAGGATAACTCTTCAATGTTTTCATTCATGTAAGCATAATTTTGAATGGTAATATTCCTTTTAATATGAAAATTTTCCACGTGAAATTTATATAGTTCCTTTTTTCTACTGTGATTCTTTTCACACGTTAATTATGATATGGTATTCAATCCAGATTTTGTATCAGGTTTTCTTAGTCTTGGTTTTCTAAGATTGGTTAGTGATACTGACATAGATTTGACAAAAATTTATAATCTCAAAGCTTTCCGAACACATCCTTAATAAGTTTGTATCGAAGACCAGTTCTGGAAGTAAATAAAATGAAATTTCTTTTTAGATCTCTTGAATTTGTATTATTATTATCTTAAAAACAAATGTTTTAAGTAGAGATTCGTAGTTGACAAAAGAAAAAAAAAAACTAGAGAGTCGTGATGTAATATGACGGATTTGGAGTGGTATTCACCCACTTGATCTACATCATGGATCTATTATCCTCATCTATAGAATTTACAATACATGCTATAAATGACAATAAAACCCGGTATTTTACAAGTATAGTACCGTAGATCAGTTTGGATTTCCATTCGAAATTCCATAGATTATATTAAAAAAATGTCGCTTTTTTTTCTTCATATTTTTCTAAATGAACGTATCTTAAATAAATACACAAACTCCTCTATATAAAGAACTTGAATGAATCCCTCTTCTCACTCAATCAAAACTCAACCAACAAATCTACACTTCATCATCCCTAAAAAAATAACCCCAATGGCAACCATTTCCTTCTCTCAGAACCACCAATCCTCCGACAGCCGCCGTGGTGTATCTCACCACCACCGTCACGGCCCCGTCGTTGAAGAAATCGAAGGACTCATCAAAGTTTTCAACGATGGCTGCGTCGAGAGACCTCCCATAGTCCCCACCGTCTCACCCACCGTTCACCCATCCGCTAAAGTCACAGCCTTTGACATCAAACTATCCAGCGACACGTCGACACGTGTCTACATCCCCGACGCCGTAGCCTCACCGTCCATTACTCTCCCTCTCCTTGTTTACTTCCACGGCGGCGGATTCTGCGTTGGCTCCGCCGCTTGGAGCTGCTACCACGACTTCCTGACTAGCCTAGCCGTTAAAGCTCGTTGTGTCGTCGTTTCTGTAAATTACCGTTTAGCCCCTGAACACCGTCTCCCGGCGGCGTACGACGACGGCGTTAACGTCGTCTCGTGGTTACTCAAGCAACAAATACCTAACGGGGGATTTTCTTGGGTGAGTAAATGTAATCTATCGAACGTTTTCTTGGCCGGAGATAGCGCCGGAGCCAACATAGCTTACCAAGTCGCCATCAGAATCACCGCCAATGGTAAATCCGTAAATACTTTAAACCTCAAGGGCATTATTCTAATCCACCCTTTCTTCGGCGGCGAATCACGAACGTCCTCGGAGAAACAACAACAACATCACTCCAAGTCTTCGGCGTTGACTCTCTCTGCGTCCGACACGTATTGGCGTCTGGCTCTGCCACGCGGCGTGAGTAGAGACCATCCTTGGTGTAACCCTCTGGTCAGCTCATCGGCGGGTTTCCTCCGGGAAGCGAAGTTACCGACGACGATGGTGTTTATGGCGGAGTTTGATATACTGAAAGATAGAAACTTGGAGATGTGCAAAGTGATGGGAAGCCATGGGAAGAGAGTTGAAGGTATTGTTCATGGAGGAGTTGGTCACGCTTTTCATATTCTCGACAACTCTTCGGTGTCACGTGATCGAACCCACGCCATGATGTGTCGTCTTCACAACTTCATACATCCATAATAATTCCCTAAAGCATTTAGGAACCTTTTAATTAATCAATTAAGACATTAAAGTAAGTTGCTTTTCTAGTGATTTCAACGGAGGTGATCATTAGCATAAACTAGCCCAGTTCCTCCTGATATCTGGATAAATGATGTAGTTTTGATATAAATTATATTTTGATATAATTATATAAGCTTTTGGTTCGTGTTGTACTGGACTTGTATTTTAAGATCATTTATCCATTGCGTTTTTTTTTTGCTGTAATGATACTGAGAGTTTTAGATATATTGTTGTGTTTCTGTTCTTTTTTTGTGTCGTCTATTGTGTAGTTTTATTTTATTTATTCGTGAGAGAAAAAAGGGTTAGAATCTACCTTTTGTTTTCTAGCACTTCAATAATTTTCTTATAGTTGACTTTGGTAAATTTGTCTCCGTGACAGAGACCCATATTACAACTTTAATTTTTTTACTGGATAAAAAAGAATATGGTAAGTATAAAACCGATCGAATTTTGATTATATAATCTTTTAAATATATAGTTCACAGATTAATGTTAATCCATCTAACTTCTCAATCTTGAACTTGATGTATCATATATTTACTTATAATATCAGATTGTTAACTATCTTTCATTCGTTTGACCAAAAAAAAAAAAAAAAACTATCTTTTATTCTAATACTTACAAATATGTAGGTGTTGTGTAAATTTTTCTTTTTGGGTTAATTTGTAAACTGAATCTAGGTTATTAAGATAGGAGATATTTCTTCCACAAGGCTTTAGGTTTGTGTAATTTTCACCCGAATACATTTTGGGATCAAGTCAAAAAGAGAAGGAGTTGACTCAATTAATGTATGGTCCTAGACTCCCAAATGCACAAAAGAAAATGACTTTTATTCTTCTTCTTCTTCTTCTTTTTCACTTTTTGACGGGGCTTATTCATATTGAATGTTTGGTACGAATTACGATTGATACAAATAAAATAAAAAGAACAAAAAGTTGGTATCAAGATCAGGAAGTTAAAATTCGATACGTGTATCCCAACCCATGTTTATTTTGTTTCTCTTCGGCCATATTATACACATTTTGTGTGGGTAGTGAGTCTAAGGATATGTTAATATCAAAATAATTACGGTAATTAGTAATCTTCTTTTGAGGATTATGGTAAAATATCAATACTCAAAAAGTGTTATAATTTAGAGTTTCCAAAGTTTATATTAGTTGTGAGTAACGTAAACAATCAATATCAGACTACAATTACGAAATTCAATTAATGTTCAAAAAAAAAAATTACGAAATTTAATTCAATAATTCACCTGAAAAAACTGTTGAAAGCTGTTTACGCATAATCCAATCAATAAAAGTGGCCAAGAGAGAAGCAAAAATGATAGCTAATAGAAGATACCGAATTTATGAAATGTTTCTTCTGATTTCATCAAAATGAACTGTACAAGTATTTATACTACTATACTTTCCCATACTCTACTAACTAACTAACCAATAATGATGAGGTTAATTACAAACGGGTTATTTACAATGAACACTCTAATAGTAGCAGTTACTTTGACTAAAATTGCAACTCGGTTCATTCCACTCTGTTTCTGTTTGGCAAGTTTGTATACTACAAACTGATTATTTTGCATCTTAATGTAACAAATAAATCAGTTGCTATAACGAATTATAGTTTTTTTCCATCAATAACGTAAACAAATAACCGTAAATAGATAAATGATCAAATCTATCATATTTTATGATTTTTAATTATCAAATACCATTATTTTACTAAGTTTTTAATTACGAAAGTTTAATTTTGATCGAATTTAATATTATGTTTAATAAACAAATATTTACAAATGATAATTGCAACAATACTTCTTTTTATGTAAAATATTTAGTAGTAACGTTGTAAATTATTGTAGTTGTTGGGGGGGGGGATTCTGGAATTTTTATTTATATTTAGAGGATCAATGAATTTTTGGGTAAAAGTGTGACGAAAATTATATTGTGGATAAAATTGGTAATTTACTTAAATCAAAGTCTCTATACGATTTAGAGTATCTCTTTCCATTTCTCTTCAGCGAAAAGTTTAAAACACAGAAAGCCCTAAAAGCTCTACTTCTCGCTCTCTCTAGCTTACACTCCAGCTCTTGTCATCCTGGTCTGTATCCGTACGAACGCGAAAGTGTTTCGAAAATGTCTGTTCGAGTTCTGAATCCTAATGCCGAGGTTCTCAACAAATCGGCGGCGCTTCATATGACCATCAACGCCGCCAAGGGTTTGCAGGATGTACTCAAGTCGAATCTCGGTCCTAAGGGAACAATCAAGATGTATTGTCTCTTTTCATTTATCTGATCTATGTGTATACTGTTCATCATCTTCATTTCCCCGATGTTTTTTTCCTTCTTTCTTTTTTTGTTTACTCACCGATTTGTTTTTTTTTGTTTTGTTTTTGCTAAAGACTCACCGATTTGTTGCTCCCTCGATGTAGGCTTGTTGGTGGTTCAGGGGATATTATGCTTACCAAGGATGGGAACAAGCTACTGAAGGAAATGGTGAGTCTGATAGAAAGGAATATAGATCCTGCTGATCTGTAAGAATCGAGCTCTGTATTGCTTTTTAGTGGTGAAGGGTACTCATAAGCCTGTGACTTATGTCATGTAGTATTAGGTTCGGGGGTTGTGCTTAACTTCGGAGGATTGGTTTGAAATTGAATGCGTTATGGTTCCGAGAACTAAGCATGATTTGATTGATTACATGTATCCATCTTTCTGCGGATGGATTAGGTTGAAAAAAATGAATTTTAGTATTGTTCACATGATCAATGTAGGTTTCTGATTAGGTAAAAGTTTTTGTCAGCATTGTGATTGAGAAGACAGAGGAAAGCCTTTAGTGCTGGATCGTCAACGGTGTTAATATGTTTTACTGCTATTGCTTTTTAAAATTTCTCCTGATTCAAATGATGCTTACATGCTCATTTCTTAAATGCAGCAAATTCAGAATCCAACGGCCATTATGATTGCAAGAACAGCTGTTGCACAGGATGACATAAGTGGTGATGGTACTACTTCCACTGTCATCTTCATTGGTGAGCTCATGAAACAGGCCGAACGCTGTATTGATGAAGGTGAGTCCCTATGTTAGCTGAAATTAGGTACCTCATCTTACGTTAATTTGTAGATGAGTTCGTTAGTTTTATGGTTCACTATGCTACTTTTAGATTCTTGCGTTTTGGATCTGACTATTTTAATCTTCTCGATCTATATCAGAAGGGTATTGACCCACCGTCATTGGATTTTGAATTGCCAAGTTTTGTTTAAATTGAATCCAGACAAATTACAACTGGTGTCACTATAAACTGGCATCTAATAGTGTATAGTGAGAAAAAAGTCCTAATGAAGGATTATACGTGTATCAGGAATGCATCCACGTGTCTTAGTTGATGGTTTTGAGATTGCTAAGAGAGCTACTCTTCAATTTCTTGAGAACTTCAAGACCCCTGTGGTTATGGGTGATGAAGCTGATAAAGAGATCCTAAAAATGGTTGCGAGAACGACACTTAGAACAAAGGTATTCTTGAATTTATGATTTCTCTTTTTCATTATGATTAATTCTTCTTTCCGCTTTCTAACGTCGATTTACTCTTGTGCAGCTGTACGAAGGGTTGGCTGATCAACTGACTGAAATTGTTGTTAATTCAGTAAGTTAATCGATCTCTAATGGAATCTATGCTTCTCATTTTTTTTACGGATGAGGACTCATCTATGCGCGAATATTGGTTTTCAAGCTTGTTTGTCTTCTAATAATCTTCTTTCCACACATAACAGGTTCTCTGCATCCGGAAGCCTGAGGAAGGTATTGATCTGTTTATGGTGGAGATAATGCACATGCGCCACAAATTCGATGTTGACACACGACTGGTATGTCTTTGACGTGTGTGGTTTACCTTAAAATTGTTCCCTCTAAATGTTTTCATAATTTTGGATTTTTTAAATACTTGCTTGTACGGAATCAAATACTTTTGCTGGTTATGATAAAGTGCTTTCTTAGTTTTGGACGTGTTGCAAGTACCATATTGATTCATTCCTGATTTAGGTTGAGGGGCTTGTTCTAGATCATGGTTCGAGACACCCTGATATGAAACGACGCGCTGAGAATTGCCACATCCTAACTTGCAATGTGTCGCTGGAGTATGAGAAGAGGTGTGTAGTATATTTCTTTGGTCAAGTCGATGAACAGAAATAAGAACCTAGAATGTAGACTAATATTTATGTTTATTTATCAGCGAAATTAATGCAGGGTTTTTCTACTCTAATGCGGAGCAGAGAGAAGCCATGGTTATTGCCGAGAGGCGATCTGTTGATGAAAGAGTTAAGAAAATTATTGAGCTGAAGAACAAGGTAGGACTGAGACCATTTATCCCAGCCGTATTTTGAAGTTCTGTAAAAATTAATAATGTTTTATTTCTTGTGCAGGTGTGTGCTGATAATGATAACAACTTTGTTATCATAAATCAAAAGGGTATTGACCCACCGTCATTGGATCTTCTTGCTAGAGAAGGGGTAAGCTATATGTACTTCAGTAATTTCTTCGTTCTGGACTGTCCACTGAGCTTGTTGGTTCTTAGGGCTTAATTTCTCTTGTTTAGTGGCTGTTGTATCTAATTACCTTTCCTCATGTCTCCAGATTATTGCCCTTAGAAGAGCAAAGAGGAGGAACATGGAACGTTTAGTTTTGGCATGTGGTGGAGAAGCTGTGAATTCTGTTGACGATTTGACCCCTGAGTCGCTTGGATGGGCCGGACTTGTCTATGAGCACGTTCTTGGGGAGGAAAAGTACACCTTTGTGGAGCAAGTGAAGAATCCTTATTCATGTACCATCCTCATAAAAGGTATTACTCTTGTATGTCTTCATTAAGTTTTGAAGGTTTACTTATTCTTGTATTAACTTTGGTGGTCATTCATGATTTATTGGTTTTCTAGGGCCTAATGACCACACCATTGCTCAAATTAAGGACGCTGTTCGTGATGGTCTAAGATCGGTCAAGAACACCATAGAAGACGAGTGTGTTGTGTTAGTAAGTACCTTACTATCTCTTGAAGTATTTTGTGAATTCTTGCTTTCTGTTTCTCTGCATTGTCAAAGAGATTGTTAATTCGTGATTAAAACCTTAGTAAAGTAAGCATATAGACCTATTGTATATATTCTGTGTTATGTTTATGCACAGTTGCATCTTTATATAGGGAGCAGGAGCTTTTGAAGTTGCAGCAAGACAACACTTAATCAATGAAGTCAAGAAAACCGTTCAAGGGGTAAATTAATATCATCACTACTCCTAATTTTAAATATTCTTGATCGCTAATGCTATCATCAACATTGCAGCGTGCCCAACTTGGCGTTGAAGCTTTTGCAAATGCCCTGCTCGTGGTGCCTAAGACACTTGCAGAAAACGCAGGTCTTGACACCCAAGACGTGATCATTTCTCTTACGGTATGCATTCCTCTCTCTCCGCAAACTGAAATCAATTGCGTAAAGAAAGAACATTAAATTGCTCATTGTGATGCGCTTATTGCAGAGCGAGCATGACAAAGGAAACGTCGTGGGACTGAACCTTCAGGACGGTGAACCAATTGACCCGCAGCTCGCTGGTATTTTTGACAATTACTCAGTGAAACGACAACTTATCAATTCAGGGTAATGTTGGAACCAACCAGCGAGTTTTAAATAAAGTAGCGGTATTTGGTTCAAGCCATTTTAATAACAGCTATTTTTGTTTGTGTTGTGTTGCAGGCCAGTGATTGCGTCCCAGTTGCTTTTGGTGGACGAAGTAATTCGTGCAGGAAGAAATATGAGGAAGCCTACTGCTTGAAGTCCTTTGCTTTTTGAACAGCTTTGCTTTTTGTTTCTTGGTTTAAATCCTGAAAGCTGTGTGAAACCTATGTTTTTGGTTATGAGAAACATCTTTGAATCTGATCGCTAGATTTGATGTACTTTTTGCAAACTTCGAAAAAATGGAAATACAAAATCTAATACTTTTCTTATAGCGAATAACCTTATTGTTGATAAAGGCCATAGTTTAGTTATAAAATGATCTATTTGTCCATAATGAACAAGAACCAAAGCGACGAAGTTATACTCAAAAATTATATGGTCGAAGCTGAGACTTTACCCTCTTCTTGAAGCATGTACTCTCTCTTCATTTCCTCCAAGACATTGTCATTGGTGCTGCAGAATCAACAAAAACTTTTCATGATTAGACAATATTTAAGCATCGGCCCAATCTCGGAGATTTTCATCAGGGAGTCGCAAAGAAAGTTTTTCCATCAAACAACATTAGAGAACATAGTTTTTCCATCTCTATTCTAACTCCAAACAAGAAGACAGCTATCGCAGTAACATAGACTCTCCCCCTTTCACAAGTTACTTCATGACCAGATTGTGCATCTCCCAACATTCAAGTTGTCTTATATTATCATACAGGTGAAGCCTTCTAAGAAGAAAAAAAGCAAAATCCGATGCTCCACACTCGTTAAGGCTAAGTGAATCCAAGTCTCAACAAATGTATATAACTAGCAACGAAAATAAGAAAACAAAAACCAGGAGCAGTAAAAGGTGGACTTACAATTGATGGAGGCAATTGTTTAGCTCTTTAGCTTGCTTACGACATGTCCATACCACAGAAAACGTTCTCCCTGTCGCGCATTGAGCATACTTTGAGACGTACTGATCACATTCGTTTAATGCCTTTGCCTTCATCTTGCTACGCAGCGCTATTAACAATTACACAATCAATCAAACAACCTTCATTCCTCTAACAAAAACCATCACCGTCAAACTTCAACAAATATCTTAGCTCAATTCAGAGATAAACATAGAAGCAATTCAGAGACCTGCTTGATTAAACCAGTTTAGATGAAAAAGGGGGTTAATTCGAAGGCTTTATGGAAACCTATGTTTCTCCACTTCATGAGATGCATTAGTCTGAAAATCCATAACAAGGGTTTGAGAGATCGAGAGAATCTGCGTCACTGATAATAAACAGGCTTAAAGAGGATCGATTTGCTTTTTATTTTATTTTATGGTGTATCCCATTTTCGAGGCAAATCAAAGACTATTTAGGGGTTTAGGGTTTAGAACATAGCAGGATGAAGAAGACACGACATTGTTAATTTACCTTCTTCGACCTTCTTCTTCACGTGATTCTCACGAGCTTTCTCCACATAGCTCCCCATCGACGGACCTTCGAGCTTTCCCGGCCTTCACCGATCAAGCGGGTAAAAGTCTGAAATGGTTCAGGGCAAAGGGTAAATCCGTAAATGATCGGAGACACTTACCTTGTATTGGCAATCTACCCCTGTATTTTGATTTATTTTAGAAATAGCCTTGTTATTATATACTTGACCCTATAATTTCTTTGTTTTTGGTCGGCACCTGACCCTATAATATATGATTCGTTAGAATTTCACCCACTTAATTTAAAAGAAATAAGTCATTTTGACGGTCAACACGTAACACGTGTCGCATTTACATTGGGATATTTGTTGGTTTCTCTCTCTCTATCTCTTTACTCTCCTCCGATTTAATGCTCACTTCCGTCTCCCCAATTTCTCACTTCCCTCATTTCGCGTCGAATTCGAAAATCCCAAGGTACGGATCTGATCTCGCTTGCTCATACTTCGACGATGTTTCTTCTCTTTTGCTTGTTGATTTTTTTTATAGTTTCTTCTCGTATTCTGCGTTTCCTGTGATTATGTTGATATTTGCGTTTTGGTTGTCACTTGGAGATCTGTTGGATTCAGAGTTTTCTCAGTTTTACTCCTTTTTTTCGGTACGGTTTGTATCTGGATAGATCTGGCTGTGTTTTACTGTAAAATGTTTGGGGTGGGAGGATTGATTTATTAGAGATAATTGTTATGCAATAGTGTTGCAACATTTTTGTCTTTAATGAGTTTGGGTCTGCTAGGGAATGCTCTTGATGTCGTTAGGATTTTTGGTTCGTGTGCTTTGTTATTGGTACTCGATCTTATTTGTTTTGACAAAGTAGTTGGAACAGGTTTTAAAAGAGTATTGCAAAGATGTCTTCTGATTCGTCCCGGGAAGAGAATGTGTACATGGCCAAGTTGGCCGAGCAGGCTGAGCGTTATGAGGAAATGGTTGAGTTCATGGAGAAAGTTGCAAAGACCGTGGATACCGAGGAGCTTACTGTTGAAGAGAGGAACCTCTTGTCTGTTGCCTACAAGAACGTGATTGGTGCTAGGAGGGCTTCGTGGAGGATCATCTCCTCCATTGAGCAGAAGGAAGAAAGCAGGGGCAACAGTGATCACGTTTCGATTATCAAGGACTACAGAGGCAAGATTGAAACTGAGCTCAGCAAGATTTGCGATGGCATTTTGAACCTTCTCGAGTCTCACCTCATTCCTACTGCATCCTTGGCTGAGTCCAAAGTTTTCTACCTCAAAATGAAGGGGGACTATTACCGGTACCTCGCTGAATTCAAGACTGGAGCTGAGAGGAAAGAAGCTGCTGAGAGCACTCTTGTGGCGTACAAGTCAGCTCAGGTTATCATCTAGTTTTGGTGCTTTTTGTTTCTCAGCGCTGGCTAAGAAAACATGTTGACTCAGGGTTTTGGTGTTGTCTTTTAATGTAGGATATTGCTCTTGCTGATCTGGCTCCCACTCACCCAATCAGGCTGGGGCTTGCTCTTAACTTCTCTGTTTTCTACTATGAGATTCTCAACTCATCTGATCGTGCTTGTAATCTCGCGAAGCAGGTCTGCCTTGTTTCTCATTTAGTATATGGTTATGCTATGCTTTTGCTTTCTATTATTATCTAACAAACTTCTTCTTCCAACTGTTCTGCTTGATCAAATTTAGCTTACTAGAGGTTTTATGCTTGTTTGTCAATTGTTACCGTGCACTTGTATTCATATTTTGGCATAAACGTGTTTATTTGGTTATTATTTAGTATCATCGTGATTGATCGATAGGATTGTAGTCAATTATGTTGATGGGAAGTATTGGGAAAGTAGAGCCTGCAAATATTCCCATACACTAATGAAATTTCGACAACATTCACATTCTGATTCTAGTTTGATTAAAGTACCTTTTGTTCAGTTACAAATATGATTGTCAATGTCATGATGGTAGGCTTTTGATGAGGCAATCTCTGAACTAGACACATTGGGAGAGGAATCATACAAGGACAGTACATTGATCATGCAGCTTCTCCGTGACAATCTCACCCTCTGGACTTCTGATCTCAATGTGCTTGTCTCCCCTTACCCTTTTCATTGTTAGCAATCTCTTAATGATTACATGAAAGCAATTAAGTTTGTATAACGCTTTGTGTCTTATCTTATCTCCAGGACGAAGCTGGTGATGATATCAAGGAAGCATCGAAAGAGGTGCAGAAAGGTGAGGAACAAGCCCAACCACCGCCATCGCAGTGATGAAACCAGGTCCATGGAATGAATTACAAAAAAATGTATGGTTTGTAGTTTCCTTAAACATGAGTTTGTAGTAGTATTAGTCGCTGCAGGATTTGACTCTCTATCCATGGAAACTCTTGTTTGATTCTCACTATTTGTTTGATGGTTTCACTATTAGACTGCATTGCATTACATGGCCCGGTCTAAGGAGCGATAAATTACAACGACTTCTTTGATGGGATTCTAGTAGTGTTGGTCTGTTGGTTTATGTTCCCCATCGTATTATTTTGGTTTTGAAAATTTTCGGTTTAGAATCTTCCACGCCAACTACGATGGCTTTCATTTATTTTCCTAATAAGTTAATGAGATTTAAGGATGTAATTTCTAATATACCTCCTCTCACATATAAATCCATGGAATAAAATGAATAAAAGAGAACCAAATGAAAAAAGTGCACTTAGCACCTGCCTTTGGAGGCGATTCGATCTTATCTCTTCCGCACGTTCAGAATCCAGCGGAATACATACAAGTTTTTATCTAGCCCAATTTCTTAATGCTGTGTACATATAATGGGATTACAAATTATATAAACTCTTCATAATCGAAAAAGTTCGACTAATTTTTAAGAGGTTTTAAATTTTAATTATGTACATGGCAGGTAATAATTAATCGGTCCAAAATAAATAATTAATTTACGTAATGACACACACACTCACATCCCCCGAATTGAATCCCACCGTGTGCCCTGCTTTTTCATTGTCTTTCCACTCACTTTCTTTCTTTATCTCTCTCTCTCTTTGTCTCTCGCTTTCGTCTCCATGGCTTCAGCTACTTCCGTCATAGCTTGGTCCGTTCTCCTCCTCTAACCTTCTCTTCACCTCTCTTTTTTCTCCATTGCTGTTTCTCACTTGTGCTCTCTCTCTCTCTATTGCTCTTTCTTTTGATTTTTGTGCAGGGGCTCAGGAGAAGATGGCCAACTAGGACTTGGAACAGATGAAGAAAAGGAATGGGCTTGCGTCGTCGAGGCTCTTGAGCCTTTTACCGTTCGCTCCGTCGTCGGAGGTAGCCGCAATTCCCTCGCCATTTGTGATGATGGCAAGGTAACTAATCGATTCACTTTCTTTTCGGCTTTCATCTTTGTTGTTTGTCGTTTGGTGGGTTTTGTTCTGAACTACTAAAGTTCACTGCTTTGTATAGATTTGCGATTTGATTTTAAGTTGGCTTTGGCCATGTCTTGAAGTTTTTCTTAGGCCGCTTACAACAAAGAGGGTTTTGAGATTTGATAGACCAATCAGGAGGGTTTAAAGTTTGTCTTTTTCTGGTTTTTACACAGAGTCATTTCACCAATGACCTTTGTCTCTAATCTAATTTTGAATCTCATTTGAAATCCAACTAAGTGGGATACAAATACAACCAAGATGTTGGAGTTGTTCTTGAACAGATCATCACATTCTGGTTCTGTTCCAGTAGAGTAGCTTATGATTGATTTGGATTCTTGTGTCACCAATTTGATATTTTTTTGCCTGGAAATGTCTGAAATATTTTTGACTTTGATCCTCTTTTAAGCTTTTAGCCCTATCTGAGAGAATACATTTTTGAAGAAGAACCTAATGTTTTTGTAATATATTCAATGGTTTCGCAGCTGTTTACATGGGGCTGGAATCAAAGGGGTACATTAGGACACCCACCAGAGACGAAAACAGAAAGCACCCCTAGTCAAGTTAAGTCGCTTGCCAATGTCAAGATTGCACAGGTGAAAATTCATTCAGTGATAAAGTATCTTTTTATTTTATTTTATACTATTTCCTCCTTGTTGTTTACTCGGAATGTGTTTTCTGCGATGGATCATAGGCAGCTATTGGTGGTTGGCATTGCTTAGCTGTCGATGATCAAGGCCGAGCATATGCTTGGGGTATGCATTTTTCTTTCAACTTCTATCTATTGATGACCTTAAAGATCTTAAAAGTGACAATTCTGCAACTTTTGCTATGGAACCTGCAGGGGGAAACGAATATGGGCAGTGTGGTGAAGAGCCTTCCAAAGATGAGACAGGTAGGCCTGTGCGGAGAGATATTGTAATCCCTAAGCGTTGTGCCCCGAAACTTACAGTCCGACAGGTACTATACGCGGTTAACCTCTCAGCATTTACCTTCAAGTTTTGATGCTTTTTTTGTCTAACCAATTTTTGCTTGGGTAAAATAACAGGTAGCTGCAGGGGGTACTCACTCAGTGGTTCTAACGCGTGAAGGCTATGTATGGACTTGGGGTCAACCGTGGCCTCCTGGTGACATGTATTAGACCAATTTGTCTTTCATTTATCGATATAAAACATTTGCATTTTCTTGTCTAAATGTGGGGTTTCCTGTATTTCGTTCAATCTCAGAAAACAGATATCTGTTCCTGTAAGAGTTCAGGGTCTTGAAAATGTTCGTCTGATTGCTGTTGGAGCATTTCATAATTTGGCTCTGAAAGAAGATGGGACTTTGTGGGCTTGGGGTAATAATGAATATGGACAGCTTGGAACCGGCGATACCCAACCGAGATCTCATCCTATTCCAGTCCAAGGCCTCGATGATCTCACTTTGGTAGGTGGTCTAAAGTTTCTGGTTTTAAGCATTCATATGGAAACCGATGCCTTCTGATGCTTTATCTATAAAGGCCTATGTTAAAGCCAAGTGTTTACAATAGAAGCTTAACAATTTCCCCCTCGTAAAACGCATGTGTTAGGTTGATATCGCTGCAGGTGGATGGCATTCCACAGCTTTAACCGACGAAGGAGAGGTATTAGAACTCATATTGTCTCCTATTACTCTAAAGTCTCACGTTTATTTTATCTTCAGCGGGATCTTTGTTCTTGGTCAAGCCATTGCTGGGTTTTCTTTAAGCTTGATGTAGAGTCAACTGTAGATGTTGTGACTTGGTTGTTTCCAATAATAGGTGTATGGTTGGGGAAGAGGAGAACATGGACGGCTCGGGTTTGGTGACAATGACAAGAGCAGCAAAATGCTTCCACAGAAAGTTAACCTATTATCTGGAGAAGACATCATTCAGGTAAAAAAACAGCCATCAGTTTCTCTTCTCTTCTCATAACTTCAAAAGCTTTTATCATCTTCCTTCTCAGGTCTCTTGTGGCGGAACTCATTCAGTCGCTTTAACCAGAGACGGTAGGATCTTCTCGGTAAGTCCTCTTAGAGAGAAACACACTTTTGTTGGGTTAAACCAAAAGTCGATCTCTCACCTCTCTTTTATATCGATTCTTGTGACTAGTTTGGTCGGGGAGACCACGGTAGACTCGGGTATGGAAGAAAAGTGACAACGGGACAACCATTGGAGCTTCCTATAAGCATTCCACCACCAGATGGACGGTTTAACCACGCCGATGAAGAAGAAGATGGAAAGTGGTTAGCTAAGTTTGTGGCCTGTGGTGGCCGACACACTCTAGCTATTATGGAATGGAAGGTGGATCAGGAGGAAACAGAATAACCATGAAGAAGAAAGAGAAAGTAAAATACCAAAAACACAAAAGGGAGTCTAGAGAGAAGCATTAGTTATAGAGAAAAGGGGATCAAAAGAATTGTTAAGCTTTTGACATTCCCATGAATGATGAATTTTTATGGAGAGCAAAGACTATAATATGTAATGTCATTATGATTGTAGAAAATAGATGGTGAAAAAGAAAACAGAAGAAAAGGGAGAATCTTGCAAACTCTTTCTTCTTGTTTCTCGATTCTCTTGGTTTTTCCGGTTTTAAGGGTTTTCAACAACCTTTGACAAGATGAGGAACACAAATTGGGAAGATGCACTTTGATTTTCTTGCCTGTCTTTGTCTTGATCTCACCCATGAGAAGCATCCACTTCCTCTCTTCTTATTCTTCTTCTTCTCGTCTTCTTCTTCTTCTTCTTCGCTCGTCTCTTGCTTCTCTTCTTCTTCTTCTTGTTCTTCTTCTCCTTCTTCTTTACTCATCTCTTGCTTCTCTTCATCTTTCTCTTTCGCTTCTAACTTCACATCCTTCAAAACCCAAATTACTCATCATTAGCATATAATATCTTGAGAACAAGAGTTAGATTTGTAATCTGAACATACTTTGGACCTAAAATGAGATATTTTCGTACAGTTTAGAAGTTTTTGGTCTTTAATTTGGACAATAATTTTACAGTTTCAGGTCCAAAACTAGCAATTGATAATAGTTGTAAAAACGTAAAGTGTTTTTTTTTTTTTAATCAGAAGTAAAACCACATCTAAACTTGGGGACTGGTGTAACTTCTTAGAATAAAATAACATTATTTTTATTATAAGAATCAGTGCCTTATCGAGTTACAAAAACATAGTATATACCATGTTTTTTTTTTCTTTGAGAAAAGTAGTATATACCATGTTAGACTATGATTTATTTATTAATCATCAAAGCAACTATAAATGTATAGATACATATATGGCTGCACGCATATATCTATGTATATATATATATATATATATATATATGATGTATGAAGAACATAGATGGTAGTCACGTGAGTTGGACACAATATCTTGAAATGGGGTCTAATGAAAGATTTTTCATGAAATAGTGATAGATATGCTTTTACGTTTATGTGTTTCTCTGATTGATAGTCATGTGTACTATGTTTCATATATTATGAAAGAATCTTAAATCTTAAAATGAATCCTATAACATATGTATAAAAACACTAACGTACATATAAGGTTTTATCATTGTCTCTTTCTATGATTGAAATTTGAAACATTGGGACTATTTTTTGTTTGGTGCTTTTCTTATCTTGCGAAAGAATCTAATTATTGATGCACGAACTATACAAAATTTTATGCAATTATTAACTTCCGTACCTTTTCATGGACCTCATGGTAGGGAATTATATATTTTGAATATTTTAATTGTGAGTTCTCTTTTTCAATTTTCGATTCAATGCGGCTTTTCTTAGATATTTAGGTCTACGATGATTATTATTGAATTTTTGTTCGGTTTAATTTAATGTTATAATAATGATAAAATTTTAAAACATTTTGTGTTAAGAAGAAACTTGGGTTTTCAGCTTCAATCATTTTGTTTTGGCTGTGTTTACTGTTTAGTTTCAGTTCAGTTTAAATATTTGTAGAATCGGTCATGTTTTAAGAGACTCGATTCTACTATTTTTTTTTTTTTTTTGCCCCCAAATGTTCAATCCTATAAATGATCATATATGTTTGAAACCATCATGTTTTTTTTTTTATTTTAAACTACAAATATCAGTCAAATTCAAGAACTGTATCATATGTTTTTTTCACCCATTCTAGTTTTTTCACAAAGTGAGAAATTAGTAAAATCAAGAATTATAGGAAAAATTGCTCAAGATATGAACAAATATATGGATCTATATACCTCTTGTTGACCTTCCAAATTGAGATTGAAATCCACTGGCGAATCATTAGCCTCCACGTGTCGTTTCAGAGACCGTTCCATGATCGGAGGCGTCTTCGCCGGACTAGGGCTACCGGAGTTAAGATCCACCGATGTACTCTGAATGCCTACATCTCGTTTTAGCCCCACAACTTTCTTTTCTGCTAAAAAACACCCCATAAAATTTCCCTTTTATCAGAAAAAAAAAAAAACAATTGAGAGAAAGAAAAAGCTTCAAGAAAAGTAGACTATTAACTAACAACAAGAAAAGGGACAAATCTAAAATCAATCACCTCGAACAAGAATAGGATCAGGAGCGTAAAGATCCTCGTGAATCACTCTAACGTTAGGATTACTATTATTGGGTTTGTTTTGACCAATATTCATCAATGGATTGGGATTAGGGATGTGAAGAGGAGCAGACATGGTGGTTAAGTTTCTGAAAGATCTTGCACTTAATGTTTTAGAAGACAAACATTCCATTGGAACTTCTCCTGACAATGGATTGCAGATATATTTCTCTGCTTCGTTCCACTTCGAATTCAACGCAAACCCTTCTTGTGTTAACCATTCTCTGTTGTTGAACATTGTCTTTGCTTGTAACGCTGCAACCACAAAATAAAAATAAAAACAGGACACACGATTGGACACTCCTTTGTTCTGTTCCTTTTGATTCAAAATGAACAATTTGATTGTTGGTGGAAAAAAAACTTACCCTTGAGTGCATTGGTGAAGGAATATGTTGATGGGTCAATCTCTTCTGTTATAAGGATTCGAAATTGGAAATACTTTCAGAAGAAATAATTCATAAACACATTAAGAGAGAGAGGGATTGGTAAATTTTAAACCACCTTTGATGGTGTAACCAGGAGAAGAGGCAGTACTAGAGATGTTGTTAAAGTTTGTTCTAGAAGAAGACTTGTGATGATCTTCTCGGAAGCTTCCAACGTATGAAGCAGAAAACCTTCTAGAAGTCGGGTTTTCGCGGATTAATCGAGCTCTTCGATCCCATTCTCTTAGGTTCATAAACTCAGGCTCATCTCCGCGCAGAGTCATTGGAAACGAAATATTTCTTCTTCTTCTTCTTTTTTTTCGAAAGAGCAAAAACTTGTGAGCTGAGGAGGGAGAATGAAGCAATCATGCAGCACCTATAAAAAGATTTTTGTGTTTGTTCTAAATAATGAATTATTTTGGTACCTTATCTTTTTAAACAAAAAATCATATTGGTTATTAATAATAAAATTCTTTCGTGTCTCTTGACAGATTGAAATTTAAAAACTGCAATATAGAGAGATGTGTATGAGGCTGTTAATCAAATTGACTGCTTGCCCTGTATTTAAAAATATAACAATATAGCATTTTTTGTTTTTTTCTTGGGTGTAATCCATTTATCGGAATCAAACTCACTTGGCATTTTCTGCTATTTTGTAATAGTTTTTTGAAATATGGTCCTTCTTTCTTTTCAGATTTTTGAGTTTAATTTCTTTCCTTTTGAAAAAAAAAAAAAAAAAAATCCTTTTAGCATCTCATATATGCCACAATTAAGTTTATACAGTTGATTAGGTTAAAACAAGAATTGATTGAATTAGTTTCTTAATGATAGTCTCCAAAGGTAAAAATAAATGAATGAAATGTTAAATATTGGCCATTATCATATATTTTATAATTATATAGTCAAATTTGGAATTATTGTTGTTCGAAATATATTTGTGTTTACTGTTCATTAGTTTCTTTATTTTATTTTAGCTCGTAACAATTCTAATTTTTAGGTGACAGTAGTATTACTGGTACACACTATTTATGAGTTGAAAAAAATGGCGCAGATTTTGGAAAGGTGGAGACATGATATTTTATGAGTGGTTGATATATAACCACATGCCATTTAACCAAATATAATAATGTTCACATCAAATGATATGTCAAAATCATGATAGTAAATGAAGAATTTAAATAATCTGATAGAAAACGACTTAATACTCACTTTAGTTGGTTGATGCATTAAAAGGAAAAGTAATGAAAACTAGTTTGAGTTGTCGTAATTGGAACTCAAATTTTCTTAAGATTATCTTCTTCTTTTTTTTGTTAAAAAGATGATCTTCTTACGTAATTTAGTATCTCATTTAGATTATTTTCTTATGAATTATTTACGGTTCATTAATTTATCACTAATTAACTAGAAAATGTTTTAGATATCAACTAGCTGCAAACTAGTATTTTTATGCTAATGAAGTGAATTAACAAGTTATAATAAGAAGAGACTTTTTTTTTATAAGAGGAGACTTTACTTCTGACAGTATATATGTTTACAAAAAAATTATATACAGCACTCCCATTGTAACAGTTAGGGTAGGCACGGATCGAATACTCTGAAATTTTAAGATACCCGATCTCGAACCCAGATCCGTCGGATCCAAAAATTTATTACCGGTACTCGGATCCGTACTATTGAAAAATAGCCAAAAAAAAATAATATTAAAAATAATTATAAAATTATATAACAAAATAAAATATTAAATAAAATTGAATAGAAAATATCATATAAAAAGTGTGAAATTGATTTTTAAAAAGATTTTGGAACATATTTTTATAGGTATTTTTAAAATATTTCAATTCTTATAAATAAATACTAGTTTTATGATATTTTAAATATATTTTTTCTATTTATTATATAAATATTCTAGGTATATTTTTAGAAAACTATATATAAAAACGAATCCGGATCCGGATCGGGTATCCTGGTTCTTAAATTTAATTACCCGGATCCGGATTTGATAACTTCGAAAATCCTATTTTTCGGATCGGATCGGATATTGGATCGGATCTCGGATCCCGAATATTTTGCCCACCCCTAGGTCACTAACAATGTCTTATGAGTGCTGTATATGTAAAATATATGTGTGTGAAAATAATGAAAATTTCATGAATGGACCAACGAAAAATGTTGGTGGCCAACGTCTGAAATTGAGATGGACCAAAGGAGAGATGATGGCACATGGTGAAGAAGTTGGCAGAATGTGAAGAATGGATAGGGTGTTATGGAGTTATATATAATATAGGTGTATTTTTATTTTGAAAAATGTAAAATGGTCTATGCGTATAATGTATATAGAGTACAGTTGTTTTCAATAACATGGGTCTTCTTTTGTTTGGTTATAGTGAGGCAAATTAATTTGATGTGTGATCGAGTGGACTCTATATATATAAAGAGAATCTATAAATAGTGGTTTTGTGGTCGTACACATATCAATATCCATGTCCATGTGAATGTCACATTCATCATCGTTGTACATGTGATGAAGATGACTAACTATGAACTATTTATCTATCCTCTTCTGAAAATAAGTGAATCTCTTGAAGCATAAAAGTATCGATGCTTAATCCGAATTAATTGAAAGTTAAATCTAACATCAATTTATATATATTAAATTGAACTTTCATTCAATTTTTTTTTGTTCATCATGTTGTTGTAAACGTGATGAAAAAGATTTATATATCTTTTTTTTGGACTAAGGGAATCCTTCGGATTTTAGGATGATCACTGAACTTTGAGAGTAGAAGTGTTCAAGCCAAGTCGAAATAAATTCAAAAAAACGAATTAAGTTGAAAAACCGATCCAAACTATGTACAATTTAAATTTAGTTACTCTATTTCATTAAACAAATTCAAACCAAAACCAAATCAGAACTCAGATTTTACTTGGCGAACGGTTTAACACATTCTGGTTAAAATATCAAACGTTTCGAGTTAGATATTGGCATACTGCAGATAGATAACCCAAATAAAATCCGTGGTTGCTATATAGTTTCAAAAAATTCGGTTTAAGGAATATGAAAACCGAATAAAGCTATTGAGATTGGACCGGTTAAGCAACATAAAAAGGGGGCCCACAATAGAAACTAATGATTGTGGTGGGAGCAGAAGAGGCATGCACATGTAGGCATCACTTGTGACAGGTGAAATAAGGAAAATGATTCAATATATAATCTTTGTCTCTACTTTTTCTTCTTGCAGATTATTTTCTTATGTTTATTATTCTCACTTCTTGTCTTTTCTTTTGTCTATCTGTTATTCATCTCTAAAAACTTTTTACCCACGAAATTCAAATTTCAGCCGATTCTTTCCTTTTTGGTGTTTTGCAGTACTAATCATGATAATTTCTCTTTTTACGAACCGCTTTTCCAATGTGATCAAATTAGATCTATTGCAGGAGATAGTACATATCCATGTGAATATTTATTTTTTTGACCCCATGGAGACTTTTAAAAGTCTTTCAAAAAACTCTGGATGATACAATATTTTAGGCTGATTAAATTCCAACTTTTTGCCTAAAAAAGTAGTTGATGTGTATTTTGTTTAAACTTATTTCATTTATTGGAGTTTAATATACAATACATGAAAATACATTATCAGATTTAATGGGAAAAATACGTGAAACACACCAAGGAAACTACACTAACAAATTTTCTTTATATCCCATTAACTACAATTTAAAAAAAAAAAGTTATAGTATTAAAACTCAAAGCATTTAACTGAGTGAGATATTTAACATAATGGTTTGATTCGTGCTATCATAATAGTGTGCATTTGTAAAAATTAAAAATTAAAAAGAAATCTGGCCACATCTATTATATATTGAGCCCACAATAGCCCAATAACAAAGAGCTCAATAGCCCATATAAAGGCATGGTTGTGAGATTAGGGAAACCAATGGGCCAATGGACTCGTTTTGTGAGATTAGATTTTGACTATTAGTAATTTGTGAATTAATTTCTGAGTATTTGTGAGTTACAAAAATTTATGTTTCTATGTAAAATTTCATATAAAATTGTAAATATAATAATACAGTATCTCTGTAAACAAAATTTACATAGAAAGTCCTACATGTATCAATACCTATATGTGAGGGGTCCAAACTAAATCACTAATTCCAAGATATCGGATGCTTCATAAAACAGAAAGTAATCACCCTACTATAAAGTCTATATAATCAATGATTAGTTAACCAAACTAGTGTTACAAAGACGAAACTAGTACTTGATGCTTTGAACCGTACAGTGTGTTTTTAATTACGGACACAATCTTTGGTTAATCCAAGGCCAAGATACGGCCTAATGATACTTAAAGATGTTCAAGTTCACTGTTACATCTAATCAATAATTATTGTGCAACAAAATATCAGTAAGAGAATTAATCACATCAATATTAGTCAGGAGACAAGATAAACAAGGTTGTCTGGATTATGCCAAACAGTAAGCATGCGGTCACGCGAATGTCACGTGTAGTTGGCTCCACATCTTCATTTGCTGTTTTTTTCTTTCATTTTTGGAATTGTTTGTTCATTTATTTAGTAGCAAAACTGATCTGGGAATTAGTTATCACAAGTAGATTTGAAAAAAAAAGAAGGTTATATCAAGTGGATTGGAAAACGAGGGAACATGAAATTTGGAGAAACACACAATTTCAAGACTTGTCTCTGTTCAGTTACTTTTTTTGCTTCAAAAACATTGCCTCTTTTTTTGGTCGGCCAAAAACATTGCATTACTGATAATTTCTAGTGGCTTAATGGGATTAAAATGTGTTTGCTGTTTCTTTTTTCTTCTGAAAATTCAAATGGGCTCTTGGATATTGATACTTCTTAGGGTAATTGAACGTAAATCAGATTAATCCATTAAGTACAAAAAATCACTCAACAAAAATCTCAAAAGAGAAACGGCCCCGCGACGTAACATCTAGTTCAGATATGTCCACATAATTTTAACTTGTACGTATATTAAAAGAAATATATATCTGGCAATTCGTACAGATAAAAAGAAAATCTTATTCAATGCTTTTTTTTTTTGCTAAACTTATTAAATTCTGGTTTCATCCGTAAATCAAAAAGTTCTGTCCTGAAACATGACATTGGGAAAATAAAGCTAGGCTGGTTGGTGACCACTGATTAAACAGTTCCCCGTATTCTATGCTTTGGTGTTTGAAGTGTGATTAAATTAGATTGGTTAACGAAGAAATAGGTCTAATACATTAAAAAGGTTAAGCTGTATAGTTTAGTGGAGACTTTGAAGCAAGGCCAGGTTCAAGTTATGTTTGATTGCATGGTGGAACACGAGAAAAGACATGTGGGATTGTGTTTTACATGCACTTAATTAGTTTGATAATTGTATTAGCTTGGTTGGTGACCACTGATTAAACAAGCTTAAAGTAATACTGTATTCACTAATCAGCCCAAGTTCCAATTTTGTTGGGTTTGATGAAGTCATTGATATATATTCTATCCGTTTTATTATTAGTGTGATTTAAGATTTTTTACTTATATTGAAAATTTATATTCTTTATTAATACACTATATATTTATCTGTCTAATTAATAAATTAAACTAATAGGATTAAAACTGTAATTTTGTTTAATTATCTGCATAAAAAATACATAATTTTGTTTAATAGAATCATAATTATATATTTTGTCACGTACGGTCTCATATTTAATCGTATTATTTATAGTCGTATATGGTGAATGCAAATATACACCTTTTTTTTTTCTTTATCAAAAAAAATATAGAATTTTAGGTGATGGATATAAATTTAATATTAATTGAAAATGTAACCATCCATGCATGCCACAAGTTCTCTCTCTATATATACACACCTCCACAAGTGAATTCTCTTTCAAATCAGTACTCTTCTATCTAAAGCTTCTTTCTTCTCTATCAGTCTAAAACTACCAAAACAATTCTGCCTTTGGGCTTACTCTTAAAAAGACGGAAACAAGTCTCTTTTTTTTTTCACATAAAATCGAAACTTTCGCACCTGCAAATTTTGTTTAACCATTGTTATATCAAATTGGTTATTTGGAAGCTTGAAAATGGAAATGGAGAAGGTCATGATGAACTCTGAGAGATCAAAGGAGAAGAAGAGATCAACAAGTAGAAGATTGGGGAAGTATATGAAAGAACAAAAGGGAAGGATTTACATTATCAAAAGATGTGTTGTCATGCTCCTTTGTTGGCATGATTGATAAATAAAAAAGGTTTTAAACAATGCCAAGCTCAAATGTATGTATACACTTGCCACACGTGTGTGTATGTGTGCATGTGGGTTAGGGAATTAAGTGTTAAGTAGGGGTTAAAACCGGTTTGCTTGGTTTAATTTTGTGATCTTCTACCGAATTGTATATACTTCAACCAACCGTTGGTTTTTTTAAGCTAATATATAATTTTGCAATGTCAGTGATTAAGAATGATAATTACGATGAATTAGTTGTGATCGATAGTTCATCAGATTATATAGAGATGTAATAATGTAAAAGTAATAATATAGATTTGGATTCGAGTTTTCATTGATCATTAATTACAACCATCACGGTTAATTATAAAACTTCTAAGTACTAATTATGAAAAAGTGAGAACATACGTTTGCCAAAAAAAAAAAGAGAGAGACATAAGTTTTTACAAGTGGAGTTTACTTCACTATATGTTAGTGTCTATATTTTTGCTTCCTAAATTTGTAATGTTAAGAATACCCAACACAAACGACATAAAAATTATCATAGTTGTTTAATACAATGGTACGTTATAAATTTGTTAGATATAACTACAAGTCTACAACTATACACAACACAAAAATTTCAATCCCTTAATTAGTCCATACAAATAGATTAAGAAATCACTTCGATTTTTTTTTTTTTAAATTTAACTATTAATATACACAATACAAATTTCAATCTCTACAAATAGATTAAGATGCAACAAAAAATATATTTTTGTTAAGATCTAACTACAACAAATATACACAATACAAATTTCCAATCCCTTAATTAGTCAAAGATAATGACCTCTTCTACTGCTTGCTATTCCGCATGATTCATCATCATCATTGGAAGAATCCTCTGAGTGAGCAAGAAACTTTCCCTTTTGCTTACGGCTCAAGTCATCTTCATCATGTTCACCATCAGCAACATCATCATCATCATCACCATCATAATGTTGGTCCCTATAGCTCTCTTCTGAGGATGACTCATTGCGTGGTGTTTGAAAAATCGTAATACTCTCGTTCTCCCTATTTCGGAAAGAGAAGCTTCTAGAACCTCCTCCGTACAAGGGAAGAACAGAATCTTTTGACTTTGACACATCTATGTCCCTTCCAAGACTATACGTCGAAGAGAGTTTCCTCTTCACGTTTTCCCTCTCTTGAACCAAATCGCCGATTTTATCAACGGCGAGTTCATCGGCGGTTGATTCGTTTTGAAGTCTGGCAATCGTTATATCTATTTCTCTCCTCTTTCTGTGCAGCAAACGCTGGAAACAAAAATTGACTGTAAAATACTGGAAAACAGAGGATTCTTGGGATGCACGTAGTAAAATGAAGTTTAAGATACTTGTTACACAAGCTTGGGCTTGCTTACTCGCTTGTCCAAGAAAGCACTGAAGGGACGGCCTTGAAGCTTTTCTTTCTTCCAGAATATAAAACAGAACCTCACAAGAGCCGCAAAGAGGACCATGATCACAAACTCGAACAGTAAAAACCAAATTATCGCTCGTTCGTTACCTAAAAGAAAAAAATCATAGAGTTTCTTGAGACTTGAGATATGGATATCCAAGATAAATATTTGAAAGACACTGGAATTTTAGGGTTCACCAATGTAGATATCAAGTTGCTCTGGTTCTGCAGACGAACAGCTACACGATAGCTTCTCGTGTTTGGAACGGCATCGAAATGGATTCCCAGAGTTAGAGGCTGCAATGAACGCAAGAACAATCCTCTCGTCCAACACAAAATGTTGTAGATCTTCGTCTAGTAACAAACTCGGAATTTGATCTGATACAAAAACCATTATTTGCAAATCATAAAAATCTAAATAGTTTCAGAGAGACTGAAAGTAGTCCTAAGATTTGAGTTTTACCAGAATAACTCTGAGACCAGTAGATAGATCCTGTCTCTGGAACTACAAGTGAAAAAACCGCGGTTTCTGGTTTCTTGGCCGACACATAAGTATTACCCCCAATGACTTGATCGATCTTTGATTCTAGTTTTGTCTGAGAAAAATAAACCGCATGGCCCGAGCAATCGAGTAATGGCTCTACTTGGATCACTGAATCGGTTTCTGCATTGTTCGGTATCTTATGAAGCTCCCCTGATCGTGAAAACGAGTACAATGTCCCATCTAGTGAACCAATCGATACCCAACCTGTAAAAACAAAAACCGGT
Organism: Kernera saxatilis; assembly: GCA_900406395.1. NCBI lineage: Eukaryota > Viridiplantae > Streptophyta > Magnoliopsida > Brassicales > Brassicaceae > Kernera > Kernera saxatilis. The sequence goes on from OVAY01000479.1 coordinate 43,923, forward strand.
AGTTAGATAAAGATCGATATTACAGGTGAAAATATCGAAATAGATTCGTTGATGAAACTGACTGTTTGTGTCTATGACAGGGTCTGAACCAGAAGTTTCTGCTAATGGGCCGACGGTTTTTTGCCACAGAATGTCGCCGGAAAATGAATCTAATGCGAAAACGAGCAATTTTGTTTGGAAAACAACGTAGACTAGACCGTTATTCCCCGGCGTAACAGTGAACAATCGATCCACTAAACTAAAGTCTTGAATCCATTGGTAATAAGGGCCACGGAGAGATAACGAGTAGAGTTCTCCTTCATTGTTTGAGATCTGAAGAAATCGAAATAATAGAGCAAGAATCAAGAACTCACCATTGATGAAATGTGAATTGAGAAGAATAAAAGAAAGAGAGAGAGAGAGATCTTACATAGATGGTTGCTTCGCAAGAATCAATGACTGGTCGAGAATCGAATTTGCAGTTTTGGTAATCTTTTCGACATCCTAATCGGTACCCGAAACGTTCGGTTTTAGGCTCTGCAATCCAAAGTTGCTGCCGAAGCATATTATAAGCATAGAGACCGTGATTCTTGACCGTGATGTAAACCGAAGAACTCGATATGCTAACCGCAAAACCGAGAATCGTTTCGCCGGGATCGAAGAACAATTCCGGTTCAGATTTGGTTCCATTTCTTGGGAAATTAACCCTCAGGATTCGATTCTCTGCAAGAACAAGCATCTGAAAACAACCATCACGAGAGGAAATGGAAAATTTGACAGTTATGGTTTGAGCAGATTGGAATGTATGTAAGTACCTGGTCTAAACCAGAATAAACCGGGGCTAAAGCGGTGTTACATTTGAAACTCATGTGTGCCGACCAAGCAATTGAACCGTTAGACTCGAAGGAGAAGAAATCGTGGTCGGAGCAAGCGTAGACTCTGCCGTCATCGCCGATGAGTGTCTTCGAGAGAATTCGAACGGATTTATTAACCGCGCTTTGGTCTTTGAGGAGGAAAAAAAAAAAAACTAATTACTTGCGGAAAATTAATAATGTAAAAGTTGCGGAGAAGAAATTTTAACCTGGTAATTGAGAAACTGCAGAGAGGACGAAGAAGAAGAAGACGAAAAAGAATCTCAAAGCCACCATAATCGCAGAAAGGTCGAGAAGGCAGGGTCGGTTCTGAAAACTTGGAGCCGAAACAAAGACAAGGTGTCGGTTTATACAAGTGGTCCGTGGAGGTTAGTCACATCAATAAACCTAAACTCCTTAAAAATGGGTATTGGCATAACAACATCTGAAGACACATTGACAAACTCTCTGGATTGAACTCGTGCTCCAGCAAGAAATCTCCTCTGGTCGCTATCGGATAACAGTTTTTTTTTTTTGGGGAAGACACATTGAAATGGACACGAACCTTTTTTTTTTTTTTTTTAAGTTTACGTCAACCGTTTACGGTTTATCTTTTAACGTTGACTTTTTGCGAATCTGATTTTGCGTAGTCAACACAGACATGAGGAATTAAATGGTCATTTTTCCAGTGTTTTAGATAATTTAAGGGGGCTTTATTGGTTCATGTATTTATAAATACATATAGGATTTAAAAATTTCATTGATTTTGAAATCCAAATATATGGATTTCGAAATAACATCATTTTCCTACGGATTTGAATCCTTCAATTTTTTACTTCCAAATCCATATAAAATTAAGTATGGATTTCGAAATCCAATAATAAATCGTTAAACGAATAACGGTAGATTTCAATTAGTATTTACAAATGATTGAATCAATAAGATGTGATTTTAAATAAAATTTTAAAATCAACAATTGAATAAAACCGGATATTTATGTAGATTTCTAAATCCACTAAAATCCATGAACCAATAAACCTTACTAAAATTCGAACGGTAGCCCAATACAATTGTTTAGACTTCAAAACCATGGCCCAAATAATAGATAATTTTCTTGGCTCTTAACGAACGTACGAATAAAGAATCAAAGATTAACACTAATAGTTTTTTACCTTTTTTTTAAACACAACACTAATTGTTAATTTCAAGAATTATACTAAAATTTTAAATTTCGAATGAAAGTAAGTATTACGAAAGTATATAAACTATAATAGTATACAATAGATCACGTTTTCAATTTAAAAAAAAAATGTGAATCCGCTTTTAATATTTTTTGGAAAATGAAACGTAGTTATGTAATGCCAAGACGTGTTAAACTTAAAAATATAAGATATATACACTTTTTTTTTTGACATTATAAAATAGAAACTTTGAAACGTTATTAATGTCATAATTAAACCAGTTTTATAACGTCTAATGCTGTATATATTTTTGCTGACTCTAATTCAACTAAAATGTTTTCAAAATTAAATGCTTTATTCAGAAACTAGAAACAACAAGAGGAACAAGAAGAAAAACCTTGGCAGTAGATGTTTGTTAACAAGAAAAAGAAGAAAAAACAAGATTGATTTCTCTAGAAAACAAAGGGAATGAGAGCCTTGATATGCTTTGGGAAGTCATCGAACTTGGAAAGATACCATCTTCTTGTAGCATAGCTCCGACCGATGAGATAGAAAGTTGTTCCCATGGCGAAAGAAAGTGAATAAATGGTCTGAGAAATCATAAAGAAGGCCCAAAACACAAGGATCTCAAACAGATAGTGAGGGCATATGATTGTATCAAACAGACCTCCTTTTGGTATCTTGTACTCTTTCTTCCCATCTTCACTCCTCAGCTTAGCGAGTAAGCAATGGTGATACAGATTCCCAACAATCCCCACCACAAACATCAGGATCCCGGCGAATTTCAGATCGAAAGCTGGCTCCGTAAGTCCCAGTGTAAAGTTTTGGCTGTACAACATCAATGCCGTTGATGAGAAATAGCTGCTGGTTATGGTGAAAGCCGAGTCTACAGCCATCTCTCCACTGTACTTGTGAATGAACAGAACCTGTTCGATGAAATGCGTAAAAGAGAATAAGCTAACAGTAAAACCAATTGAAAGAAGATGATGATAACCTGTTCGACGAAATGCATCAGAGAGAGAGAGAGGAAGCTAAGGATTTACCTCGAAGATCCTCTTGAAGAAATGGAAGGCAAGTGCGGATTTGAGAAGAAGAAACCTGAGATCATCAGAAGGTAAGACGAAGAAAGAAGCAGAAGCGGCTAGAAACGCAGGTGTGTATAACCAAAGCATTCCGATTCGGCTTGAGATGGTGCCGAATCGCTGTTTTTGTGGTTGTGGTGATGATGCGTTGAATTTGGAGTATTTCAGATGATTTCCTCTCACTTCCGACCAACCGATCTTCGCCAGAGCGGCCAAGCCCACGACGCTCATAGTATTGAGCAATATCGAAGGAGGCGCTGGATATAGAAAACTCGTCGCCATTTCCATTTTTGGAAGGAGAAGCTGCTTGTGCAATTTTGGATAATTTTGTCCTCTCCAATTCCCTTGTATTTATAACCACAAATTTTGCTTTATTTAAATAAAAAGTATTTATTATTTAATGATTATTAAGGAGACACCGACACGAAACCAGATGCAATTATGCAGATATATATGATATGATATACTATTGATAACACAATCGTAGAAATATAAATTGTGGGTGTAACTCTGACTTTGTTCTATGTGTGAACAAACACCTCCATTTTTGGGTGTAATCCTGACTTTGAATCTATGTGTGAACAAAATCTCTAGGTAAACAAGTTTCCTTCTGGTTTTACAGCCTTCACGCTGTTTCTCGAAGCAACATACGAACTGTGTTGTCTTTATGAGACGACATTCATGTTTTCCACTTTGTATCTTTTCGATCCCTAGAGTATACAAATTAGTATGAATCGAAGAGTTTCAAACTTTTTTTTTTTTCAGGCAAGACGTAAAGTAAACGATTACTTAGTAACTTTTTTTTCATAACTTCTATTAAAAGATGGCGCCTATTATCAAAATTTCACTTCACAGAATTAAAAAAAAAAAAACGCCATTTAAAGTCAAGTATACAATTTTTTTTGCCGTCAACCAAAAAAATGCCCATGCAAACAATTTAATCCATGAAACAAAAAGGTACATATTTGAATAATCCTCATGCGTGCCCCATTATATCCTCAAAAACAAACAATTTCAAGAACTGCAACAGTTAAGCACAGATACAGAAATATAATCTTTTTAGAGAAGAGCTTCGATGTCGATCTCCACGAATGAGCATGGATCAGTGATGTCAAAGTTGTTCAAAACCTGAAGCAATCAAAAACCGGATCGGTTAAATCACAAACCAAACCCCTTGGTTGGGTTTTTTCAACCAAAACAAGATGCAGAAAGTGTACCTGAGGATGCACGATTCCAAAATTACCAACATGTTTCCCTTTGTAAATGATGCTGGCTTGTCTACCAGGTAAAAACTCAGGTTCCTTTCGCAGATTAGAGAAAAAAAGAGTTTAGACTGTCTGCGTTTGGTAATCAAAGATAAATGTAACTCGTAAAAAAGGAGCTTACTTGAGAGCGGTTTATATAGTATCCGTTATTGTCACCGGCTGGCACAAATGGGACTGCCATTACTTCCATGATTCTATCGACGAGGCCATGTATCAGCTGAATTATACGGAGAAGTTTCTCAAGATAAGATTTTAAGCATCGTCCACGGCCAAGAAGATGAGTTGGGAAAAGAAAGGAAATGAAATCATATACCTCAAATCCAGAACTAGCACCACAGTGTAGTGCAGCGAGATGGCGGCGATTAGATGCACCAACGTCTTTTGTTTCATCCAATAAGGTCACATCACCTATTTCATAAATCTTGAAACCAAAAAAAAAAAAAATGACCTCAAATCTAGCTACGGTAATTGGAGAAAGGAAGGTAAATTAGATCGCTTACCTTGATAGGTTTAGGGTGGTCTTTGTTAGAACCAACTGTCTTCAATATTCCAGGCATGAGACTCGTTCTGACTACCTAATTAACGAAAATTCTTTCAGCAATGGCAAAGCAGTAACCGGGATGCAAAAGATGGCCAATGACTATATGAACAAAAAAAACCACTCAAAAGGGTTTGAAAAGCACCTCAAAATCAGCAGACCGTGGATTCCCAATAATAACAGCTGAATTGTCATCTTTTCTATTTAGCATTGCAAAGTTTTCCTTGTGGGAGCATAGTATCCATGTCAGAACCTCAGTGTAGACATTCATCGCAATCTAAAGGTGCCAAAGATGAATAGATAAACCTCTGTGAGATACAAATGCTAACTGTATTTAACATGAAAACACAGACGGATGGGACACAAAAGAAGCAAGTGCAAGTGCTAGTAACCTCTGTTCTGAGAAGATCGCTGAGCTCATTCAAAGGCAGTGGTTTTATCGAAGCAGGCTTTCTTGTCGGGATGTTATTATAACCATAGGCAATGGCCACATCCTGGCAAAAGATAGCCCAGGCAATTAATTAACGTACACAAAATCATTCATAATGCCATCAGTATAAAGGTCTTGGTTATGAAAAATTACCTCCATAACATCACAGGGGTGGAGCACGTCGCTCCGACTTGGGGGTACATGTACTTTTACGAGACATTGACTATCACTAGATTTTGAACGCTCAGCACGTAACTGCATTCGGTTCAGTAGACTTGTAACCTGGAGGTTACAAACGCCATTTCACATAACAAAAGGATTAGTATCATATGGAGCCTCAATAAAGAAAGAAAACACACAGCAGACCAGAAGAAAAACTCCTGATATAAATGCCAAGATTTACTTTCACTGCAACCTCTAGATCGACAATTCAACAATAAAAAGGAGAATGGTTCATTAATCATCAAGTAACAAAACAACATGATCGCAGTGATTGCCTTCATTACCTCTTCCACCTCCAAAGAGACTCCAATTGAGGCAGTGATATAAGAGAGAGGAACTTCCATATCGTAGACAGCTAAATCCGGATAGATGTATGACTCTCCCTTGTCATATGTAACTTCAACAGGCTCAATCTCAAATTTTCTCTCACAATATTCGGAAAAAGTTGTAACCTGGAAAACAAAACGTAATGGTGAATGATCATTGAAACATTAATCAGTTGAGCACAGTATGTTAACCGCATTACCATTGTATTCAAAACAATCTTGGCCTTAGTCAGATCGGTTGCTGTACATTCAATGAAGACATTCTTTGTCTGCAGGCTAATTGCTGAATGTGCTCCATTGATAATAGGTGGCAGTGACAGCACAGTTCTGCAAAAATGAACCTTCATTAATTTCAGTCGATACATACTGCAAAAAACCACCAAATACCTTTTACTGTCGTATAAAACAGGGAAGACGGGTGAGCTCTCAATTATGTGTAGATATTTTTTCAACTTCAAATCTGACTGTAAAAAAGTAGAAAAAAAATAAAAAAATATAACAGCCATCAGAAAAGCTACATTTTTACGAAGAAACTTCTTCAGAAAGGTTGCAGGAGAGTAAATATTCAGGCTCATATGAACCAGAAAAAATAATAACTTTTCTTGTTTCAAACATAAAGAAAAACATTTGCATTCATGATTTACCTTGTAAAATTCAATTAGTTCGTCAGCCCTGAAGCTCTTAGTCTGCACCAAGAGATTGGTATTAGCCATAAACAACGAGAAATAAAATCATATATCTATATCAGCAGCAGAGAAAGGCAACTTACTTGCTTCAAAGGTACAAAATTTATATCCTTCGGCGACAAAGCCTGAAAATAAGAAGCAAAGACCACAATATCAATGGCCTACCGTAAAGCCCATATAGAAAGAAACAGATTGTATATAAGTTTGATTATCATTTCAGCTAAAGGAATGACACCAAACAAGATCAGTAGAGGAAGAGTAGAAGATAAATAATAAAAGTTGAAAAGAGTATAACACTCGCCTCATATGTGAAAGGGCCCTGTAATGTATCTAAGTCATGAGTTCCAATAGCAACCAGGGATCTTCGCCTAAAATATGCAGTAAAGAAAAATGAATATTACAGCGTTTGAAGAACATCGAAGCCAAATATTGGAATTAATGTCAATGCAAACCACAGAGTGTTATTTGCAGCTAATAATGGGTTGTATGCAAAACTGGCAATGTCATTTACCGGCAAATATTCTGATGTAGCTTATCCTGAAGATCGATAAAGCTGTTGTAACGAGCCTCATCGAAGGTTACACCTCTTAAAACAGCACAGACAACATATGGGCGAATCTGAGATGTCTGCAAAAGGCGAAACTTCATTAACAGTGAAAAAAAAAAGGAGAAGGTTGTGGCGACGGCCAAGATAATCACACCTCTGATTTAACATTCATTTTAAGCCTCTCGTCTTTGCCAATGTCAGCAAGCCTATACGTTGGTATCTCCTGTTTCTTGTTGAAAATGCGAAGAGCTTGAGCAAGCCCTTCAAGGCAGAGCAAATCGTATCTGCAGTGATTAAGATGTAAGTACTAAATCTATTAGTCTCTTCTTGACCAACTATCATTAAATGCAGATGGTTTTCACCTGTTGGCTGGAATATCAATCTTGTAGATTTCTTCTTCATCTTCATCAGCTTCTTCATCGATATGCTTTTCTTTCCTGATTATTGCTTTCTCAGTTGTCTAGACATTGCACGATGCACAAACTAATCAGAGAAAAACTAACCACGAGAAACACACAAAAAAAAAAACATTCACGAAAAAAGCCACAAAAGAAAGAGGCACTGCACTCACCACATCATCAAGCTCAATACCAAAACGGAAACACAGATCCACAAACTCTTCCTCTTCTACACAGTTGAAAGAAGAAGGGACGAAATCAGTACATAACGAATTAAAACAAACACGAAGTAAAAAAAACAGTTGCGGATTGAAGAAGGAAGAGTTTCTGAATATTTACTGTAGGATTCTCCAAGGGCAGCGAACAAACGGTCTCTGCCAACACTTAGGGTAGGCATTGTCGGATTTTCCCTGAAACAAAAATCCCCAATTGAAAAACATGGATTTGCTTTTCGAAGCATGTCACCAGATTGAAAATTCCACTCTACTTAAGGTTTACGTCCTAAAATCTAGCTGCTATCAAATAAAATCGAGGAGACCCAACGAATCGAGACAGAGAGATAACTCGAATGAACAGTACCCCGAAGTAGCAATCGAAATGGTTTTCATTCTAACCTAACAAGTTCTAATAGATGACCAGCAGGAGGAATCGGTCGGAGACGCTACGAAGTTGATGGAGACTTACCCGCTAAAGTTGGCCGGAGAGCGTTGAGTCGCGGCGGCGAGGGCAATAAGGATATGGAGACGGAAGAAGATGAAAACTCCACTTAGGTAAACACAATCTAATTTCGGTTTTGGTTCTGATTTTAATTAATCGACATTATTATTATTTTTTATTTTGGTCAAGTAAATTCACATTTTATGGTACTATTTCATTTAAATAAAAAGTAAAAACTTTGAAGGAAAAAAAAAGGGTAAATTAGAGTTTTATTTAGAGTATCGGTTTTACAAAAATGACAAAATTATAAACGTTACCAAATGCTCATAAAGTCATGGGAAAAAAATATATAATATAATAAATTGCATTCTCAAACTTGAAATTCCCAAATTCCAAACATGAAATTCAAGAACCTACACTGTAAAAACTAAAAACTATGAATTAACAACCCTACTCCTAAGTACAGTAAACAACTTCTTACATAACAAGCCTATACAGTTTTTACATTCCCAAAAAAAACTCTATTATACAAGAATCCCTCATGATTCAAGAAACAGAAACATGTTCTTCTTCTTCTTCAGATTCATGTATAGATTTCATCTAGGACCTGAGAGCTCCATTGCTTGCGCAAGTAAAGTAGAGTCATCAGTAAGATCAGAGTATCTGTCTGAAGATGACATCAATTCATTGATCCTGTTGCTACATTTTGAAGCACTGTCTGATCTTTGAGAAGCTTCCCATCTCTCTGCGAGTCCATCTCCTTCGAGCATTCGAACAACTTCTGACATTTTCGGTCTATGTCCAGGCAAATACTGTGTGCACAACAAAGCTACTCTCACCATTTCTTCTAACTCAATCTCATCATAGCTCTTCTTCTTCAACAACTCTTTATCCACAAGTACCTCAAGTTTCTTCTCTTGATGTATCTTTTTAACCCAATCAAGCATCGCGCCTTTCTGGTTAGCCGCTTTACCAAACTCGAGAGCTCTTTGTCCGGTTACAAGCTCAAGAAGAAGAATCCCAAACCCGAAAACATCGGTTTTCTCAGAGGATTGACCAGTCGAGAGATACTCAGGAGCAATGTGACCCACCGTGCCTCTAACCGCTGTTGTGACATGAGAATCTTGATGATCCAAGAGTTTAGCCAAACCGAAATCGCCAACCACAGCTTCACAGAAGTCATCAAGAAGTATATTCGCTGCTTTGACATCGCGGTGGATAATCTTCGGATCACATTGCTCATGGAGATACACAAGCCCTCTTGCAGCACCTATTGCTATCCTCTTCCTAATGCTCCAATCAAGAACCGGTTTTGCTTTCATTCGAGACGCCACGCTTCCATTAGACATGTAAGGATAAACCAGAAGCTTCTCAGCTTGTGTGATACAGAAACCGTAGAGTCTTAAGAGGTTTCGATGAACAGCTAAACTGATCATTTCGACTTCTGTCTGAAACTGAATCTCTCCTCCTAATGCATTTCCATCTTTAAGCCTTTTCACCGCAACCACGGTACTGTCTCCAAGTATTCCTTTGTATACATTTCCATAGCCTCCTTTCCCTAATAAGTTCTTACTGCTGAAGTTATTCGTCGCGACCTGAAGCTCCCTGAAACCGAATCTTTTCAGGTTTCCAAGTGAAACTTCCTCATGATGATGCCCATCTGAAGAAACAGAAGAAAGGAACTTTCTATCAAATGGATCTTTTAAGAATGCTCTATGCAAGTAAGAATCGGAGAAAGATCAAACCTTTAACATCAAAGAATGTGTTTTGGTTATGTCTCTGTCTCTGCCAGAGAAACAACCCAACAGCAATGAAGATCAATGATACAATCCCAACGCTGGATCCAACTGCGATTGCCATTTTGTGATTCTTCGATCTACCTGTGTATAAAGAAGCTTAAAAGAGAAAGCAGATGTTAGTTGGGTATTATCAAAGACTAGCATAGCTAAAACTGAATTTTTTCCAAGATTGAAGTTTTTTTAGTACTTAGTTAGTTGGTTTTTTTTTTTTTTTTTTTTTTTTTTTAAA